>CAUYRH010181711.1:0-40099 GCA_963574655.1 Perodicticus potto | reverse complement strand
AGGGGTACAATGTGCTGGTTTCATATACAATCTGAAATGTTTTCATCAAACTGTTTAAGATAGCCTTCATGGCATTTTCTCTTCACTCCTTTTTTTTTTTTTTTTTCCAGTGGTAAGACAGAATTTATTTACAGAAAAGAATACAGAAAACACTAAAGCTCCTGGCAGAGAGAGAGAACTCAAGTGGGGAGAGAAAAGCTCTCTCCGTTTCTCTCCCGGTCTTTCCCTGTCTCCCCCTTTAGCCTTTTAGTCTCGGTAGACTAGTGATTTTCAACTGGTGTGCCACAAAATTTTTTAAAGATCATTAATTATTTTCAAAAGTCAAAACACAGTAAGTATATTCTTTTTTTACTCTTTTTTTTTTGATCAACAGAATTTAAATGTGCTGTGGAAGTTTTAACTATAGGTTCAAATGTGCCATGAGATAAAAAAAAGTTGAGAAACACTGGTCTAGACTATAAACATTTTAAAGAACACTCCTCGACCTTCTGATGTAGCACTGCAGTTGGCACAGGGTAAGCTTTCTCTAAGTGTCTCAGTCTGAGGTGCTCCAGTGACTGATTTATAGAGTACTGGGATCCCTGAGAAGAAATTTTCATAAACATTAGTGGTAAATTTTTAATATAACAAAAGCATATAATTAAAATTAAATCTAGGCATTAAAATGCTTATTTGGGGGAAGTCAAGACATACACACCTAGCAAATATATAAACCTGCAGTTCTGCTCCAGTGGAGGGCGCTCCACAGCCTGGGAGTCATGGTGGCACATCACCAGCACCACCCCAGTCTTTGACTGTGAGGTTGTGAGGTTGCCTCGAAGTGTCTGGTGATTCATCTGCAGGGTCTGCAGGGATTGTGAGGCAGCTTCTTGGTGCTAGACAAGACTTATGAACTATTATCTGGAAACCAGCTTCTGCCACTGTCTTCAGTGTGATTCATCTGGAGATGGTGGGGAATGGAAACAGTCAGTCAGAAGAAATGTGCACTGTTACAGCGCTCTTGCCAAACCTGAAAGTTGACTTCGATTTGCTATTCAGAATGACTGACAGAAAGCAAATATATTTGCCTTGGGTAAGGACACTTAGGTGACGTTATTAGTTCCTAAAAAATCCAAAGCAGTCGAAATAGAGATGACATCAAACAGAAAAACTTTATTCTTCACCCCTGGAAATACCTGCGCTATCCAAACAGGCAAAACAAAGGAGGAATCTACCTCTCCCCAGACACACACATTTATTTGGCTTTCAGTGACCTAGGAGGAACCTCACCTTATCACAGTGAATGGGTTACTTCCAGTCATCTGTGAAGTGGAGATAATCCTTAGTGATGTCCACCAGTGTGCTTCCCAGGAAGCAGGTTACATGGAGCCAACTGCAGAAAACGACTAGGTGCTCTGGGACTAGGAGACTCCCAACTCCCTCTGTCCAGGAGGCCCTGCTGTGTCACTCATCATCGCTTATTGGAGTCATCAGAGTTTCCTTGTCTGTCATCTCACGAAATCCCAAGCTCCACAAAGGCAGCTGCTTCACTGTTCTCCTAGCAGAATATCTAGCACGGTGTGGGTGTGCAATAAATGAGGGCTACCTGTAAAGGGATCATGAGTGGCTTGTGAAGGAGGCAGGCAGGAAGGAGGGAGAAGCGTCCTGTCAGCAGAGTGGGGAAAAGGCATTCCAATATGAGGGACCAACTTCAGCAAAAACCAGGAGAGGCTTCTTTTACGTATGTGGAGCAGTTTTGCTGATGTGTTCCAATAAAAGATGAAATAAGAAAAAAATAATATGAGAACACAAGTGAAGAATCCAGAAAGCCACTTAAAAGACCCAGACTCCGTAGCATGGGCCCTGAAGGCACCGCAGACCACAGGAGTAATAACATATGACCTACCCCTAGCTAAATTTATTGCCCCTGTAAACCAAAACTTGAATGTCCTGGGTTTTCTTCCTTGCTCTGCCAAGGATGACAGGATACGGAGAATATGTTGGTGTTCATCTCAAATTATACCTAAAACATCCCGTATAAAGCAAATCATTGCTGTGTAAATAATAGCCTCTAAGGAAAATTTTAAGACAAGAATGAGAACCAAGAAAGCAAACGTAAGATCAAATACATAAAAAGAGTTCGACACAGTAGAAAAAGGCTTTGGCTGACTTTAAAAGCAATTCTATAACATGGAAGATAATTATTTTACCTTTCTGAATCTCTAAACCTACTTTGCTGAGAATTTTTTTTTTTTTTTAACCAGGAATGCATGCTAGATCTTCTCAAATGCTTTTTAATGTTTCTTATCAGATGATCAGATGGTTCTTTAATAGTTTGTTAATATGGTGACTTACATTGATTGGTTTTAGGATGTTAAACCAACCTTGCATTCTTGGGAAAACCTTACCTGGTCCTGATGTGGCATCTTTTTTACTTTCAAAATACACAAAATATGTAGGAATGAATCTGATAAAAGGCATGAAGGATCTGTTCACCTAGATAGTCTCTGGGGCAGATGGCGAGAGTCTGAAATGAGACCCCACAAGTGGGAGTAGGGAGGCGTGGTCACCTTTCAGAGGCTTCTCCTGCCAACAACACCTTGTAATGCAAGTCGGTGTCTAGTGTGGGGTTACGGCCCACAATGCCTGGCTGCAAGGATTCAGCAAATGATGCCTCTGGTACCCGAGATGGAGAATGGAGGAGGAGCAGTGGCTGGACTGGATCCTGACCTTCCTGAACTGCTGTCAGGATGGCAGGTAGACAGAGTTTAGCATGGCTCCTGGACTGGGACTCCATCTGTATTCTCAGTAATCTCTGTGAGTTTTACACTTTGATTTTAAAAATATGGTAGTTCATGGTAGTTTACAAAAATCTATAATTTTCAAGTAGGCCATGAAGTGATGATCTTTTCTGTTTATTTAAGTTGAAGTTCTTACTCTTATGATTTCCTCTGGATCACAGCACTTAGAGAATATTAATTCTATATTAATGAGCTTTATATAACACTCTTTATAAAGGTATTAGTAATGAATGTTTTTGATCTTTCTAGATATTGTAGTTTTGGGTTCTTATTCTTGAAAAGCAAACAATAAATGAACACATTTACTGTAGCCTTCAGGACATGGTTTCATTTATTGGGCTATATAAATGACTTCCTTTTGATACCTTTTTAGTTTTCTAATGTCTTATCTTCTAAATACTCCTGGTGACCCTAAGAATTTTCAAGGCAGCATAAACTTGACATTAGTCATAGTAATAGAGACTTATTATAGCTATTTAATATGATCACTGTGCATCTAGTTTGAATATTCCTACATGTACTTGTTTCTTTTTCTGTTTTTTGTTTTTTGTTTTTTCCCTCCCTTTAACCTTCTAGTATCTGGCTTAAATCTTCAGCATTTTGATGAACCTACTTTCTCTGGGAGTGTCTGTGAACTTCTTTTCTGTAGTTGATCTTCTCAATACCCTCACTCATTGTTCATCTTTTCACCAAATTTGACACTGCTGGATGCTGTAATTTCTCTCGTTTACCTCATCCCCCTCTGTGTGTGACAGAAGTCTTCCAGTTTTTTGTCTTTGAAGCTTAATCCCCTGGTCTCCTAAGTGACCCTTCCACCTCCCACAGGACCCAGCTACCCAGGAAATCCTCAGGTTCTTCCCTATAAAGGTTTCTAGACAACTGTGACCTTTTCTATGATAGCACATGACCACCACCTTGGTTGAGCCCCTACCCACCTCCGGCTGAATTCCTTTGGTCTTTTCCAACCGGCCTCATCTGTTGCCTCTATGGAATCTACTTTGCACTTACCTGTTAGCTCAACCTCCCTGTAACATCCCTGCTTTTTCACATCTTCCCGTTAGAGGACTTACTGTCCATCAAATAAGTTGTCATTGACTTTAGCATAAATGACAAACATTTAGCACTATCACTGTTCTGATCTCACTGAGCAGTATTGCCAGGCTATTAGAGCATAGGGATGTTTCAGACGAACTGTAAACATTCATCATTACAGAAGTGGTGTCAGCAAAACCTAAGCCAATAATACAGTTGAGACAGCAACAAAGAGGGGTGAAATTCATTGTCCTCCTGCCCAGAGATCACTGCAGTGAAACTAGAGTGTAGATTACTCTGGATCTTTTCCTAATGAACACACATACACTGATACCCGTGTGTGTGTGTCTGTGTGTTTCCTCTAAGTTAAAGTTACATCATTACAAGCACTGTTTTGTAACTTGCTTTGTTCAATTAGTGCTATTCCATTTTTTGTTTCACTAATATTTTATTGCCTCTAAGATACAGACAATATTAAAATTTCCCCCAAATTCTGTCATAACTATTTAGTCTGAATCAATATACAATCCAGGTCCTCTCATTGCATCTGATCACTGTGTTGCTCAAGTTTAAGCAACATTTTGGGTGGGGGGCATGGACTTGTTGAAGAGACCAGTTGTCCTTTAGGACGTCCTACCTTTTGGATTTGTCTGGTTGCTTTCTCATAGTTCTATTTAATTTGTTCCTCTATCCCAGCGATTCTCAACCTGTGGGTCATGACCCACAGGAACTATATTAAAGGGCCGTGGCTTTAAGAAGGTTGAGAACCACTGCTCTATCGCTTGATTTCCTGTAAACTGGAAGTTGTATGTAAAGGCTTGCTGGGTTGAGATGAAACATTTTTGCCAGAATATTTTGTGGGTGAAGTTGGTACCTCAAGGTGTATTACCTAGAGATGCCCAGTCTCTGGGTGTCCTGCCCTTAGTGGGATTAATATCCACCCCTGGATGGGGTGATGAATCGTAACTGGAACATTCTGGGTGGCGTTACTTTAGCAGTTATAAAAATGCAACAGTCATGCATCTAATGGATTTAAAATCAATTGATAATCTTTTTCTGATTTAGGTCATTAACATTTTATAAATGGCTTTTCTCCATTATTTCTTCTACTTTCATAAAACAACCTTAGCTTATAAATTAGAATTTTCAGCTCAACTATTGGGGCTATTTGATTCCTCAGAAATACAGTGCCTACTTGAAAGACAGAAGCAAAATGCTTTTTCTTTTCCTTTCTTATTTCAAATAAACCCTTTAAGAGCTTCTTCATATGGCAAAAAGTTAGGGTTTTATTCTCCCTCCTTTTCTTGTTTGTAAGTATCGCTGTGGACTTGTGGATTTTCATTGATTCAGTGTTTTGATCCACTTAGTCATTATTCTTACTGCTCAAATTGTCATAATTTGGCCAAAGAGAGCTTTCTTGAATTGCTTCCTGTGCCCTTTTGACATGACTTACTAAGCTTTGAAAGGTTTATTGCTTTTTGTTATAAAGATTGAGCTCTTTTCATATCGCTAGCAACCTGTAATGTGTCCATATCTCCATTTGTAGTGGGGAAACTCAGGCCTGCACCAGATACTTTTAAACAGTTAATATAGCTAATGAGGCCAGGTATAATGGCTCATGCCTAATATCCTAGTCCTTTGGGAGGGTAAGGCAGGAGGATCTCACGAGGCCAGGAGTTTGAAACTAGTCTGGACAATAGTGAGACCCTGTCTTTATAAAAAATTGAAAAAAAAATTAGCTGGGCACTGAGATGTGTGCCTATAGTCCCAGCTACCCTGGAGGCTGAGGCAGGAGGATCACTGGAGCCCAGGACTTTGAGATTCAGTGATGTGATGATGCTACTGTACTCTACACCGGACAACAGGGGAAGGATGTGTCACAAAAACAAAAACAAAAAAACAGGTATTGAATGCCATTATTGTGGTCCAAACTAAGGTTTGTCTGACACCAACATCTTTCCCACAGAGCTAGAAACTTCTGTGTTCTTTTTTCATAGCCCTTCCTATTCTGCTGTGGCTCTGACCATGTTTTATCACAGTTAATTGATCGTTCTCTCTTCACCACCTTCCCCGCCCCCCTCCTGGCACTGAGCACTTCTCTCGGCACCTATTCTGTCTGCACCTGGCTGGTGGTCTCAGGGTGATGCCTGCCTGCACCGTGCCAGGCCATCACCTCGGGCCGTCGCCTCCTCCCATCCCTGCTGCCGTCCTTTACCTCATCCTTCCGTTTCGATAAGCTCTAGGATGATAATACTGATTGGTGGTTGAGTGGGAGCCAGATGCATTGCCTAACAATGTCCCCAGCACCAAAATGACTCAGTTAAACTATGACTGTATTTTAAAATTAAATATGAAGACTTGTCATCTGAAAAAACATATAAATGACAATGAGGCATAATGTTTGAAATTAGATCTGTTCTGGGGAATCAAAGGTATTCTGTGATAGTATGTGTACACAGTAGACATTTAATAAGTGAATGAGAACTAACTCTATGATTTGTTTTCTGGAAAAGTTTAAAATAAAATTTGTCAAATATCAAGTGAGTGTTAAAGAAATCAACTGAGGCAACCTTGGAAGAATCTAGAAATTTTTTTTTTTTTTTTAAAAAACACCAAGTCAGATCAGTAGGTTAGCAGTGTTTGACTAAGAAATACAAGATAGGAAAGCTTTTCTCAGAAAGTTTAATCTATATAAGTACACAGAGTCCTGATAGTAATAAAAAATTCCAAACAATAAGCATGTTGAAACTATATAAAACTGCAAATTAATCCTACTGTAAAGATTATAGTGCAGTCTCCAGTATCTGTAGAAGAAGTGAACTGGCTGGATGGGCTGGGAAATTCAGCCTGCAGGTTGAGGTTTGGCCCAGATAGTGTTTTAAGAATATTTTGTTTAGGGCTGTGCCTGTGTCACAGTGAGTAGGACGCTGGTCCCGTATACCAAGGATGGCAGGTTCAAACCCTGCCCTGGCCAATCTGCAACAACAACAACAACAACAACAACAACAACAACAACAACAACATCTTAGCTGGGTGTTGTGGTGGGCACCTGTAGTCCCAGCTACTCGGGAGGCTGAGGCAAGAGAATTGCCTAAGCCTTAGAGCTGGAGGTTGCTGTGAGCTATGATGCCACAGCACTCTACCAAGGGCGACAAGAGTGAGACTGTTTCTAAAAAGAAAAAATTTTGTTTTTGGATGCCTTTAGACAGGTGTGTGCCTTCCAGTCCACCACAGCCCCAGTTCCCTGGTGCCTGAATCTTGCCTGCTTTTTATGTTTGTCTTAGCCATTTGGCCTCTAAAGGTACTTGAACTTGTGAGCCCTGCATCCAGGCATTAGAACAGTGCAGTTGTCACCCCAGAGGGTATGGACAAGAACGCTATCAGAATACAAGAAGAATCTTACTTTTATTTGTATCTCATCCTTTTGAAAAGTACCTTTTTATTTTAGAATTGTTTTAGATTTACAGAAAAATCTGCAAAGATAGTGCAGAGAGTCCCCATATATCCCTTACCAGTTTGCCCTATTGTAAACATCTTACGTTACTAGGGCACATTTGCCACAACGGGAAACCAACGTGGGTTTATTGCTATTCACTAAACTGTGTCCTTTGTTCAGATCTCACTAGTTTATCCACTTCTTACTTCTCCGTCCCAGGACCCCTTCAGAGCCCTGGCATCTGATCTTTAGTCTTTACTTCTCGTCAGTCCCCTGTGGTTTGTGACTGCTGCTTTGTCTTTCCTTTTTTCCGTGACCTTGACAGTTTTGAGGAGTGCCGGTCAGACATTCTGTAGATGAGTGTTCCTCACTTTGGGTTTTCCTGATGTGTTCTGCATAGTAAGAAAGAGCTGGGTGCCCTTCTCCTCATGCCGCAGCAGAGTGCCCACCTGTCCCATTGCTGGCAATGTTGAGCTCTATCACCTGGCCAGGGTAGTCAGTGTTTGCCACATTCTCCATCAGAAAGCTGCTTTTGGGGTCACCTTTCCCTACTCTGTTCTTGGGAAGCAGATCACCAAGGGCAGGCCACACTATGGGGCTGAGGTAGGAGAGGGGGGACTGAGTAGCACCTTTTGGAAGGAGTATCTAGAGAAACTGGTTGGATTCTGTAGGAAGGATTATAGAATCCTGGTCCTGGTGTGGTGTTGCTCCTAGGCCCCCACAGTGGATAGAGCTGGGAAACCCACGTATCTTCACACATCTGTAATTATTTACGTATTTATCCATCTGGTTAACATCTATTTATATTAAACACAAGTTTAACTTAATCCAGCCCCCCAGAGTCTGTTCTCTCTTCCCTCCTGTTCATCTGTAATTTCCCTCTCCAATGCCATGAGACTCCCACCAGCACCAGGCATTGGCTTGTTTGTTCAGCCTAGTCTATGTGGAACTGTTAGTCCAGACCCTGCAAAGAGTGGCTTTACTCATCAGAGTACAGAGTTGCTGTGCAGTGCCTTTTCCTTTAGTCACAGTTTTCAGTCTACACATTGTCTTCCAAAATTACTATCTCATCCTTTTTAAGATTTATTTTTACATGTATTTAAAAATATACTGTGTAAGTAAATGTGCATATTGGGAGCACATTCTCAGAAGGGTTTTCTTTTTTAACTCATAGGTGTCTACAATCAGAAAATTGAAGATATATGAATTTAGATTATGGTGCAAATGATACAGAAATATTTACCTTTGACTTTGGGATCCCCAGTAGCTTACTGATGTTTTAACAAATACTTATTCAGAAAGTGGGAAGGAGAGAGGTTCAAATTCTACCTCGGCACCTGCTAACTGTGCGACATCAGGCATGTTACTTACCCTCTCTAAGGAATTATCCGGCTGTAACACTGGTTAATGTGTATATGACGAGATTGATGTGTAGGTTGAATACTCTACACTCTTGCCACTCAAAAGTGTGGTTCACCAGCTAACAGTATCAGTGTCTCCGCAGACCTTGCTGAATTTGGAATTTGCATGCTCACAGCCCCCCAGTGACTCAAGTGCATGATAATGCTGGAGAATCCCTTCTCTGTGCTGTGCTGTGACAAGCTGTGATCCATGCACACCCCCAGCTTCACTCATCCTTCTGATTTCTTACAGTGTCCAGGCCTCAGCTGCATTGCCATCTCTTCTAGGAAGCCCTCCACTCACCCCTTTGCCATGAGCTTCTGTTGCAGCATTTAGCCTTCCATGCTGTTGTCATCTGTTCCTCCCTGTCTTTCTCACGGTTGTATCCTCTGTCTCAAATACAGTATCTGTCATATTAAATGTGCTCAATAAATATGTGCTGAATATAAAAATATTCTTGGTTTTAGGCCAACTTATGAGACTAACAGAGGAAAGAAATGGTTCCTGCCATTCAGGAACTCTTAACACAGGGAGGAGAAAGACTTGAGGGAGACTTTTTTTTACCATAGGTCACCCCGACCTGGGGATACTCTGTGGATGGAAGTAGAGAGTTTCCCCAGGACGGGTTTTGTTGAAGCTGATGCTGAAGAGACTAGACAGCCCATCCACTGAGCTTCCCTCTCACCTCGCTGCACAAGGCATGGGGAAAACTGGCATTCTCTTGTTGCTTAAACATTACTCTCAGATGCATTAGTAGGTGACAGCCAGTTCATCTGAGGTGCGCTGTAAGCTTCAGGGAGAAGACTCTTCTTGAGCCCTGAAGGCTGCCTGCTCTGCCCTTGTCTTTAGCCTATGCCGCCTCCCTCCCGCCCCCCCCCATCAAATCTTGATATGTTTTCTTTTGTTCTATGCTCTTTTATATTCTCTGCTCTTGGAGAGATATGGCTGTTTTTAAAAAGCAACATGACGCTCATTAAATGAAATATTCCTAAGGGTTGGATTGCGGGCTGAATGTCAATACATAGCTGGTTAGGAAAAAGGAAATTAAAACCCACATGGCAGTGTTTCACCTGGACAGTCCTTGATAGTGGGGTAGGTGCATCCCAATAGCAGGGCTATGTGCAATGCAGACAGCAAAAGCCACCCTGGTTTGAATCCAGTTTCCATTCCCTTATCCCTGTTTCCTTGGGAAAGTTACCGTGCTGCTCTTTTCATCTACAAAGTGGAGAGGTAATGCCTGCTCTGCTGTCTTCACAGGCCTTTTAAGAGGGTCAAAGGGGAGTAACAGATAAGTGGGGGTTTTTAGACTACAGAATCCTTAAATTAATATCTGGTAGAATTACGACTGTCAATTCCAAAGCTTATTCCTAGTTCATTTCTAAATTATCCCAACCATGACCCCAATCTTTCTCTTTTCTTTTTCTCCCTCTTCTCTTTCTCCTTCTTGCCCTCGTCATCCTCCTCCTGTCTTCTTCCTGGTTTTCCCAGTAGTCCCTTTCATTTTTTATCTGTTCCCACAAATCTCTATGAGGCAGTGATCAAGAATGCATTCATGAGGGCGGCGCCTATGGCTCAACAGAATAAGGCGCCGGCCCCATATGCCGGAGGTGGGGGGTTCAAACCCAGCCCTGGCCAAAAACTGCAAGAATGCATTCATGTGTGTGCGTAGTATACATTTATTGAGCATCGCTGTGCTCCTGACAATTGCTAGATGCTGGGGATACAGGAGACAAAACAGAACTGCCCCAAAGGGGTTCATGTGTAAATCATTAAGTGTGTTTAGAAGGTATTGTTAGAGCCATGTGGGGGCATCCATGCACCTGCGCACATGGATTTTGAAGCTTTGAAGGCCAGTTGATAGGTGAGCTAGCTGGGTACTGAAAGAAGAGTAGCATTCAGGTCCCTTCAGGGTGTGGGAGTGTGCTTAGCACATTTCAGGAGCTTCACTTACAGTCGGCCATCCATACATATCTGGGTTCCTCAGCCCAACTGTGGATTGAAAGTATTGGGGAAAAAAACTGCTTCTGTACTGAACACGTATACATTTTTTTCTTGTCATTATTTTCTAAACAATACAGTATAACAACTATTTACATGAGATTTACATTATTTTAGGTATTATCAGTAATCTAGGGATGATTAACGTATACAGGAGGATGTACATAGGTTATATGCAAATACTATGCCATTGTATGTCAGGGATTTGAGCATTGAGGATTTTGGCATCCTTAGGTGGTTCTAGAACCAGTCCTCCACAGATACCAAGGGACAATGGTATTTTAAGTGGGCTGGGCGCAAAGGAAAAGGCCTAGAAAGGGAAAGACTGAATAGGAGTAGTTAGGAGGGCCAGGGAAAGGCAGAAAAGAGACAAAGGCCTTTGCATTTGAATTTTAAGTGAGGGTTTTAAGCAGAGGAACAATCTGTAGGGAATTAATTTTAAGAGTTAGGAGTTAGGGTTAAAATGATGGATTAAAACTGGGATTAGAATTTGTGGCTTCAAGTAAGCACCAGAATTGGGATTGGACCCTATATTTTCTAAATTCATGTCTTGGACTTTTCCCAGGATGTTGTCTTATGTAAAATGACAACATGTATTAGCTTCTGCATATCGGGAACCTGCTCTGTGTCCTGCACTCTGCTGAGTACTTGCATACTTTACCAAAAATTCTCAGATCTACCCGAAGTGGTCAGCATTACTGTCCTCATTCACAGGGATAGTTGGTTTCCAGTCATACAGCTTGGAGGTGGCCTGGCCACCTGACCTCAAAATATGTGCTCTTCTCATTAGCATGGCTGACCTTTTCCGGGTCCACTTCAGACTGTCCAGTGGACATTCTAACAGAGGGCACAATTATCAAACACATGGGTGTTTCCTGAAAGGATAGAGATTCCTTCTGCTGTTATGGTGCTTTGTAGAAAAGTGTCATTTTCTCTTTTCTGGCTCATATCTGAACTTATTAAACATGCTGGTGAGGTAAACAAGGAACAGTTTGTCCTAGTAGATGTTTTCTTTTTTTTTTTAATTTTTATTTTTTATTAAATAATAGCTGGGTACATTAGTGCAATCATGGGGTACAGTGTGCAGGCTTCATATGCAATCTGAAATATTTTCATCCAGCTGTTCAACATAACTTTCATGGGATTTTCTCTTTTATTGTGTGAAAACATTTGTGTTCTGCATTTAGTAGGTTTCACCTGTCCCTTCTAAGATGCACCATAAGTGTGATCCCACCATTTGCCCTCTCTCCACCGAACCCCCCATCCCTTTCCCCGTGCTATCGTAGATGTTTTCATCTCAACTTTGCAAATGTATGTTCACATTCAACTAACTTAGGTAAAAAGTTAGACTTTGCAATGTCTACCACATGAAACTGCTCTCTGTTCTGAAGGTAGGTCACTCTGTTTGGGTTAAATTTGTGCTCATAACTTCAAGCTTAGATTTGCGAGAATCTATGCCTTAAGCTCTGAGAGTGTAATTTAAATTTATTCCTGTGGGGGAAGAGCCAATATCTCCATTAGGCAGTCACTTTGGAACACATTTTCACATTTTAGATTGATGAGCCCAAGGATTTAAAAGATTATTTATTTAGAAAGTTAACTCCAAGCAACTCTAGAATGAAGGTATATGTGGCAGAGTTGTTTTCCCCAATGGAATGCTTATTTTACTCTGTTAGATTTAAATAGCCATTTCTTGGAAGTTTGGGGAAAAGACCTAATAAATAGTGGCTACTAGCTATTAGGTAGAATGGTTAATAGCCCCCTATATGACAAGCATTCCATTTAATATGTTGCACTTAAAAAATAGTTTTATAGATTTATGGGATTCATGTGCAGATTTGTTACCTGAATACATTGCATAGAGGTGAAATCTGGGCTTTTTGTGTAGCCCTCACCTAGTTAGTGTGCATGGCGCCCTGACTAGGTAATTTCCATTCCACGTCTGCCTTCCACCTGCCCGCATCCGCACCTTCTACATCTCCCATGTCTCTTATTCCATTCTCTATGTCATGTTTTCTTGCTTAGCTCCCACTTATAAGCGAGAACATGTGGTATTGGACTTTCTGAGTTACTCAGGAGAATGAATTTTAGTTAAATACGAGTTACTACAAAAGACTTGACTTCATCCTTTCTATGGCTGGTAGTGCTACGTGGTGTATATACGCTCTGCATTTCCTTTATCCAGTCAGTGGTGGATGGACACTTAGGTTGATTCCGTATCTTTGCTATTCTGGATAGTACTGCAATAAACATACGAGTACAAGTATCTTTTTGATTTAATAATTTTTTTTTTCTTAGATAGACACCCAGTAGTGGGATTGCTGCATTGAACACTTGATCTATTTTTAGTTCTTTGAGAAATTTGCATACTGTCTTCTATCGAGGTTGTGCTAATTTATATTGTATAAGCATTCCTTCTTCTTTGCATTCTTACCAGTGTCTGTTTTTTGTTGAATTTTTTTTTTTTATTAAACCATAGCTGTGTTCATTAGTGCAATCAAGGGGTATAATGTGCTGGCTTCATATACAATCTGAAATGTTTTCATCAAACTGTTTAACATACCCTTCATGGCAATTTCTTAGATATTGTATGAAGACATTTGTATTCTGCATTTAGTAAGTGTCACCTGTACCCTTCTAAGATGCATCATAGGTGTGGCCCCACCAATTACCCTCCATCCACCCCAACCTCCCCCCTCCTCTGCCTTCCCATATTCTTGTGCTATAGATGGGTTATAGCCTTCATATGAAACCTTTAAATTAGCTTCATAGTAGGGCTGAGTACATTGGATACTTTTTCTTCCATTCTTGAGATACTTTGCTAAGAATATGTTCCAGCTATTTTTTTGTTGCAGTTGTCATTGTTGGTTAGCTGGCCTGGGCTAGGTTCGAACCTACCAGCCTCAGTACATGTGGTCAGTGCCATAAACACTGTGCTAGTGGGGCTGAGCCAGAATTTTAAGAACGTTTAAGAGTCTGATGTATTTAAGCACTAAACTGCAAACTCAGTAATGGATAGGAAAATGACATATAATAAAAATAGATATTAATAATAGTGAAACATCTTAGTAGACATTATTAATAATTAGTGCAATTAGGCAAATTTTTCTCATTTACAACATTTTTTTGTTCACTAATTTTCTGTTACCTGAGTGCCAGAAACTTTAATCATAGGGTCTGTTTGGGCTGAGAGTGGAGCCTTATTTATGTTTCCCAGTAATACTGAGCAAAATTCATTCTAAATTTACTACATTGTATACCACCTTCAAAAGATTAAAAATAATATTTTAAACCAAAATACATGACACTTTTTGCCTCATTAAGTGAAGCAAACAAAAAATGACCAAATTATTACTGAAAAGATATAGAGACATAAGAAAGTTTACATTTCAGGGGCTCATCTGTAAAGATTAGTAAAACAAAAATCTGTTGACTGACTCACACTCGGTATTCACTATTATGTTGCTCTTATACTTAAGAAAAACCTGAGCCTGTCTCTCTACTATCAAAATGAATTCTAATCGGGAAGAAAAGCCATTGGATTATTAATGATTGATTATTTGTATTTCTATGTTTCATAACCACAGCAAACTTCCATAATGAGGCATAACAGGTTTTAGCAGGAAAAGGATTAAAGGTTTTATTTTCCACAACTGAGGCACAAAACGAGTGAGATCTTTCAAGTTAACTTTCATTTCACTTGGCTCAGGTGTCTGGGATCTATATTTATCCTGTGAGAGGCATGCATTGGAAGTGCTGGGAGTCTCGGGATGTCAATCAACTTCAGATGTCAGGTTGACCTTCCAGGGACGTGAAGGGTTGAGACCCGTGCCTCATTTCTGAGGCTGCCGATTCTGTACCGTGGAAATCACGTGTCTGCTTTCTGCGTCTTCACCTGCAAGTCTCTCTGAAGCCAGTCTCAAGGTTCTGCATCTGGGAAAGCAAACTCTTCCAGAAGTTGGTGAGCAGAATTCTTTGTGTCCGGGAGTATGACTGTAAATGACTTTGGGGTTGATGTACTATCCAGTGGTGGATTTACTATCTAATAAATGACAATGATTTCTGAACTCTTTAGAAAAGTAATTACTACATGGCACATGGATAATTTAGTCTGTGATATTTCTTTTAACATATTTATAAATTTTCAAGTACATGGTTAAAGAAATTTGTTTTTAACCCTTATATTTCACATTTTCATAAGTCTCTAAATTCATCCTATGAAATTTCCAATTGTCCTCTTCATGACTTTTATATAGAAAGTATCAGAAAAGTTTAAACTTTTTGAACTTCATGCTTTTAAAATGTATTCTTTCAGTTGAAATTTGTATTCTTTTAGATTTTTGTAGTTGATGTGGTATGTCCGAGATAGATTTCTTATTTTATTCACTTTATGTTTACCTTCATGCAGGCATTTTAGAATATTAATCTTTCCATACTCTAAAATCTGAGCAATTCGAATTTTGTCTTCCAACTTGGAAAAGTATTGCTTTAAATGAGATCAGAAGTTGAGTGACCTTTGCTCATGGAACTCTGAAAATATGTTTGGCTTATTGTCACAACTGACAAACATATTTAAGAAATAGTCTCAAAGCCCATCTTCTTATTTTAACTCCTAGAAAGAAGAAAAGAAACATTTTTCCATACATTAAACGTATTGATCATGGGCATTTTATTGATTGTGGACATCAGCTGTCTTAATTGTGGGCTAGGGAGAGATGTTGTTACATAGCAGAATTTTGTTATATGATGTTCAAAATACAGCTATCTTGTATAGCCAGGAAACATTGCAAAGAATAATAGAGTGATGACTTACACAGAAAGTCAGCTTAATGGCATATTTATTTACAGACAAATTTAAATACAGATATAAAAAAACTATTCTTTCTGTGGTATTCTACAAAATTTACAAAATTTGCATAGGCTCCTTTACCTTTAAAAGAAGGCCATTTCCTTTTGTCCTTTGGGGAATGGTTGCTTGGTGCAATACTGAATTCTGAGGAACCATTCCAGGCTGAAACTTACATAATAAAATTCTATTCTCTGTGAGAGAACTTAGAACTCAAGTTCTCTGGATCAAATGAAGAGAAATAGGCAACCTGTCTTTTTCTCAGGTTTACTTGAGTAAATAATAAAAGTAGATTGTGTGGCAAAATTCCTATATCTTAACAAGAGGAAAGGAAAAATATTTTTGAATGATGTGCTAGGCAAACACTAATTATTTGGAATCTGATCCTTTTGTAAAGAACAATGACAACTTTGAAATTAACTGTTCTGAGAGTTTAAGAAAGAAAGCAAACACCTAAGGACTAAAAACAATTTCACCTGGGAAAAAAATAAGCCCTTCAACTCAGAAAACTCATTGTCAGGCAAAAAAAAAAAAAAAAGAAAAAAAAAGTAAAAAGCTTCAAAGTACTAACAGATCAGTGGCAATGATGATTTAAGAAAGAGTGGAACAATTAAATGGGAAAAAATGTTTCTCTTAGAGCAGAAAAATATGTACTAATATGCTGTTGATGTGACTGGCTGCTTCTGGAGCAATCTGCTAATATATTCTTATTATTTGTAAACTAATAGATCTGCATAAATAAGCTCTTTGAAAACATTCATGAAAATGTGAAATCAAGGAGAAATGCTATTAAAATGAATGGAAAGGGAAATGTATGGTTAGATGTTTGTATTTTCTGCTTTTTGGATGCATTGTGAATTGTGCCACCACTGTCTTACAACCTACAATGACCGGTCCGGAAGGAGGAACAAGGAGAGGCTGGGGGTGGGGGAGGATGCTGTGTTTCCAAATCAGATGACCAGAACCCTCCACGATGCCTGATCCACAGTGCTTCTCTGAGTCACAAACAATGGACTGTTCGTCAGGAAAAGGAAATCGACTCTAAGACTTGTATAAGTACACAGGGAATATAAAAAGAATATAGTTTACTAAATAGTTTTACTGCTTTGTTGATATACATAGAAGTACAGAAATTGGCTAAGTCACTGGAAATTTTGTTTGACATGGGCAGTTTGTATTCCATTAATTACATGATAGAATTTCTTTCCAGGATAGAAATTTCTTTTAGAGATTTCTTTCTGGAGAAAGTATGGTGAATTTGGTTTTACATCTTCTGATAAATTAAGCTACATGGAAAATAGCCCTTTTAGATGGGTGGTTGGTGACGCCTTGTTAAATAGTTGAAGATGTTTTGAAACACACCCAGAGACCTTTGTCACACAAATGCTATCATATGAAGGAGGAAATGACAGAAAATTGGCAAGTATTGTGGAGGGGACATGGGAGACAGCTTGACTGCATTCACAAGGACTCTAGCGTGTGCTCCAATGGAAAAACATTGCCCTTCAAAGTTCGTCAAGTTTAAAAGTGGAACAGGGACCGTTTTTTAGTGTTTTTTCTCATGAAATCTTTCCAATGTAAATCTTACACTTTTCTCATTCTAATTTTTAGGAGATCAAAAAAGATATTTGTAGTTATGTTGTATTTGAAGTTATGACTTAAGAACACTTCAGTCTAATAGAAATTCATTTGGTAGCCTACTTTGTCCCAATCTGGAACTTTGTTATTACTCTATTTGAAATGTAGCAGATGCCATTAGAAGATCTATTTCTTATACCTCATTCTGTGAAGTTTCAGAGATAAAGTAATAAATGTTAGTGTATTCAGTATAATGGTCCCATAGCATAAAGTCCTAAGCATAGTACCTTTTGAAAGCAGACATAAAGTTTAGTAAGTCAATGAGAACTTTTCAACACTATTACTTGAAGACTGAATGATAAAATGCCAAAAACATGAATGCATGATAAAGTTGCTATGTTTCCAAATTATTTATTCATTGACATATTTTAAAAATATTAATAAGCATCTAGTGTGCTCTGGGGATCACTATTAGAAATAATATATTGCTGAACATAGGAACCCAGATTCATTTTATAGGTGGTGGTTCTAAGTTTTGTTCATATGGACTGAAATATTTTCATTAATGTTAAACAGCAAAAACAAACTTTTTGCTTATTAAATGATGAAAGCATGAGTTGAATTTTTTTTTTCTCAGTGGAATCACCCATGAAACTCGTTTGTTTCATCTAATACCACTCATTGGAGTCTTAGATCTCTTCCGCAATCCATATGCAGAACTTACATGAGCTTTAACCCATGTTCAGTCTCTTAGATGTCTTCATTGCATGTACTAAGTTTTGGATGGAACCAGAGAGAAATATTGAGCTCAGTCAGCTCCACATTTGCCAGCCTTGCCTCAAGGATGAGCTTGTGAATTTGCCACTTTTCATTTTATGAGCAAGCACGGCGTGTGCAGTAGCTGTTCTTTTTTTTTTTTTATTGTACAGACAGAGTCTCATTTTATCGCCCTCGGTAGAGTGCTGTGGCATTACAGCTCACAGCAATCTCAAACTCCTGGGCTTAGGAGATTCTCTTGCCTCAGCCTCCCAAGTAGCTGGGACTACAGGCGCCTGCCATAACACCCAGCCATTTTTTTGTTGCAGTTTGGCCAGGGCCGGATTTGAACCTGCCGCCCTTGGTAGATGGGGCTGGCGCCCTACTCACTGAGCCACAGGTGCTGCCCTGCAGTAGCTGTTCTTTGCTAGCCTAATCAGACATCCCCCAAAAATGCTTGCTAGGGGCTGGAGGTGGTGGCCAGCTGCTGGTAAAGGCACAGTCGTCAGACATTTTCTTTCTCCATCCCTTAATTCCTTTGTGATCTCATCAAAATCTCTTGAAAGTTTCTTCTGTCTGTCTTCCAAACTCTGTGTGCTGGTTCCTTGTTCTGTAGTCCTGATACAATAGTTACACATCGTTCTATTTGTCTTGCTAGATGAAGTCAGGAAATATATGATTAAGCAAGGGAAAAAAAGCAAACCCTAGTATTAAAAGGCAAACAGAAAAGAAGCTTACTATAATTATTCCCATTATCCTTTACCCATTAATATTCCTTTTGAGTAATAAAGCTGCCATTTTGTTCTCTCAAATCCCCCATGCAAAACTTCTGTACATAGTAACAGAGAGTGTGTTTCTGAAGCAGAAACCCTGTAGAATAAATAAAAGCAGTTGAAACAATCTGAATGGTCTTTTGTAAAAAAGGAAAGCACTTAATCATTATTTACCATGGCAAAGCAACAGCTATGAAGATTGGCTTGAAATCTACTTTCATCTACTGTTTCCATTTCTTCACAGCAAAAGCAGCAAACATGAGATGCGGGGATAGTTCTTAGCACACTCTTAAACCAAGATGCACTAATTTTCACGACAAGATCTTGGAGGCGCAGAGAAGGGAGTTTTTATATGATTTCCTAGTCCTGCTGCTTTTCCCAGTTTCCATTTCTGCAGATTTTCTGGCCTTTCTCACCCCACACCCTACCTTCTAAATAAGCTTTGTCATTTTGGTGACTTTATCTGTACGTTACATTTATGTAATCTGTATGTGGAAGAGACCCCAGTGACTCTGCAGTTCTGTATCTCTGATGACAGGTTGAGTTTAGATACAAACATTCCACATCTTGGTTGAAGTATTTAGATACTTTCAACCTTTTCACTGTGTTCTGACTCATAACGTATATTATAATGTTCAAAATTAAATTATAAATGATCCCCAACTGAGTCTGTCTGATGCTATGGTTGAATCTATCCAAGTGTTCAGTAACGTGTACACTGCAAATTCTTTATAAATGAATGAATGAATTAAATTATAACAGCCGTTTTTCACCTATGTAATGCCTGTGAAGCACTGTAATAATAATAACTATATAAAATACCTGGTATTTAATGAGAAATGTCATAAATTATTGGTTGAAACAACACTTACTATTGTCAGATTGCACAGGTTTGAAATCGACACTTATCATTTCCCCGCTTTGTGACCTTGGGCAGGTTGGTAAATCTCTCTGTGCCTCTGTTTCCCTATCTCTAAAACAGTGATAATAAAAGTAACTACCCCACACACTAATTATCCACAATAAGCCAGTTTATATGTGTAACATACTTAATGCAAGTGTCTTGTGTGTGATAAAGTGATATATAAAGGTTAACTATTAAATTTTTACAATAATTTTTTGATATTTTTAATTTCAGAATATTACATGGATACAAAGTTTTGGTTACATGAATTGCTTTTGTACAATTTTACAATACAATTTAAGTAGTCAGTATTGTCCCCATTTTATATACAGATGTTTGAACACGTTAAATCTGGCCCAGGGCCTTGCAGCTAGTTAGTGAAAATGCTAATACTAAGCCCTTCTCATGCTAAATCTGGCCCCATCTCTTTCCCCTCCAGGTTAACACTTACTGCCTTCCTTCATCTCGTTACTCAAGCCTGACATGTAGGACTCATCCTTGGTGATTTTTCCCTTCTGCCTACTTAATCCCTCACCAAAGCTTAGCTATTCATGCCACCTTCCAAATATCTCTCCATATATATTACATGTTTTGGGAATCTTTCCCAACTTCTCCCTCTTTATAGCCACTTCTAAAGTCAGACCATATATAATAGAACCTCCATAGTTCACCACCTCCCTACAGTGACCACCTCGTTATGTTGACCTAATTTCTGCAGACCAGACATGTATGTGTCAGTCCAGTAGGCCTAGCTCCCTGTGTTGCCCACCCCTGCATGTTGACCAGTTTGTTACAGTCTCTTAATTTACAGATATTCTACTGCAATTTCCTGCTGATATTATTTCAATAGGTCTTCTCTGCCCTCTCTCTAGTCTATTCTCCAGGCAGATGCCACCTCATGAACCCAAATTTTATCATCACTTAAAATCCTCATAGTTCTATGTTGCTTTCAAGACCAATTCTGGAGGGGATAAATTTCCAGGTGTTCAAGGCACAAACTTCTTCAGTTTGGTATAGTATGTGTTATATTTGAGCTTCACAATCATGGTTATTTTTTCCCCACTGTTCTACTGTCTTGTCGTCTTGTCCCCAAACTCAGACACTGTGCCAAAGCTTTACCAAATTCTGCTTCTCCAGTTGCACAGTTTCTCTATATGCTTTCCTAGAGACCTCTGTTTGGGGGAAGGCCTTTGATCCCCTCCCTATATCTTCTCCGGCTCTCTTTACCTAGACCTGTGTGCCACATTCCTCTCGTAAGGATGGCTTCCCCCACCAACTATCCCTTCACACTCTTCTTCTCCACCTCCAGCATTCAATCTTCCCACTTGGCGTAGATGCCACAATCCATTTCAATTGCTTGTTTATGAATCTGCCTTCCTAGACATGCTGTGAGCTACTTGGGATGAGGGTGGAGTTTGATTCTTATATTTTATTCCAGTCAAAAATCCAAATTAAAAAAACTTAAGGAATGTATTTTATTTTACTCTTGCAATGGATACTTCTTTATTGGCATAAAACATATGCCAATGTCACTGAGAAAATAAAAGCATAAGTAAGTTTAAAAGCAACAAATTTAATCATTCAATCTATAATAGGAAAGTAATTTCAAATGTAATCTGAATATTTCCACAATAAGGAAGAGTTTGATAGGGGAGATCATACAATATTAGAGCCAGAAAATAATAACAGCAAAAAACGACTGGAGCTAGAATTTGCCTCCAGGTCGTATTCTCCTGGTAAAGGCACCCAGATCAGAAAGTGGTTCAGCTTACAGGCATAATTACCAGCAGGTGCTTGCTATGTAGGCAAAGGGTTGAGGGCGAAATAAGATTAGGGAAGGACATGCAATCTGAAGGCTGAGCCAAACTCAGAGTCTGATCTAGTTTTAAATCCTTCCTTCTCCTGGAAAACAAGGACTGGCAAGTGAATGTTGGAAACTGGAGAATGAAAGGTATTAAATCAAAGCAAACAGCTCCAGTTTAACAGCTCATTAAATCAAGGCCTAATAGTTCTCAAAACTTGGTATACATGAAAATAATAAAAAATGCTTAACTTTGTACTCCCAATACTTTTATATAATTCATCATTGCTATATTGTTATTCATAATCATCATCATCATTATTACTCTTGTGGTTTTCCCAATATACATTTATACCCTATAATTCCCACTTCGCTGATTATGAAGATTTTAATCCTTTCTCAGTACAGACTATGTCTCAGTCCTTCAAGAAGTTATTTGAAACTTATCTACTATTATTTTAATAATCATTTACTGGGGGGGGATTATTATTTTCCTAATAGTATATTGTAGTAGACTGAACACCACACTTATAAGAACAGTCACTGGTTCTTGAGGGAAACGCTGAGAGTGGGATATTCTCCTGGCTGGCCTAGAGATGTTTTGCAGCCTGGAGACAAGTCCTCAACCAACTTTGTGTCCTAAAGATGTAAGATAAGTGTCTGGTAAGTAAGCAGGTGTTGGACCTCCAACATTTGTGGTGCATCAGGGTGGGAGTTGAGCCCTGGGGGTGAGGGGAAAGAGCACTTAGCGATCCTTAAGCACGTAGTCTTTGTACCTGGGGCTCCCCACACCTGCTGTATAATGTTTCAATAAATAGCCACTGTGGAGGTAGCTGGAGGCTCTTCTGCGCCCCTAGGGAGCCTCACCTCTTACAAGCTCCCACTTTCAGTCCTCGTCCTGGCTGTTTCCTGCGTGAGGCACCCACAGTATATAGCTATTCTTATGTCCTCTTCTGCAAATAGAAGAAAAGTATATCTTCAATGTGATGACCGAGCTATTTTCCCTTAGGGAAGTTTTGGCGATACAGATTTAGGATTCTCCTCTATCTTCTTTTGAAACAGAACTATAATAAAGCTCTTGGCTGTTTCACAGCCCTTCAGCAGATGACCTGTCCCTCTGTTTTAACCTCATCTTGCTCTTTTCATTTACACTTTCTAAGACTGTTCTAACCTCAAAATCTTTGTTTCCACTGTCATTTTGCACCCCGATAATAATCTCTTCTGTTCCTCATCACTATGGCATCTTCTACTTTTCCTTCTTTGAAGTTCTATTTATTCTTCTTAGAGATTCTGAGATACTGTGCCACCAAATATGTCATAGTCTCATTATAACACTGGTATTAAGAACCTTGCTTTTCAAGTGCCTTACTTTTTTCAATGTCCTGTAGCCAGAGACCACTAGCAACACACCTGTAGTTGATCAGTTGAGTTCATTATCAATTGCAATGAGAGAGAAGTGTATATCAGGGCACTGAGGATGACTCAATAAGGTAGTGTTAGAAAAAATCTATACCTAGGCATTGTGGCGGGTGCCTGTGGTCCCAGCTACGTGGGAGGCTGAGGCAAGAGAATCACCTAAGCCTAGGAGTTGGAGGTTGCTGTAAGCTGTGACGACACAGCACTCTACAGAAGGCGATAAAGTGAGACTGTCTCTAAAAAAAAAAAGAAGAAAAAATCTATTATAAAATTTGAAGTTTGGTCAGTTGATTGAGATTCATTGAAGGAGGTAGAGGTTTGCTCTGAATGGGATGTTGTCAGATCTTATCTAGGAGGAAGGAGGACTAGACTGAGACTAAAGCTTTAGTTTATAAAGAAGCGGTCACTCATATTAGTGGTCTGTCTTCCGACAGGATTACAGAGGGGTTGTATTTCATCCCAATCCCTCATGGTCACAGAATGGTCTTATCTGGTTAATGTTCTATGACTTATTCTTTTCTACAGGAGAACACCAACGTCTAACTGTGAATCCAAGCCCAGTATCTAGAATTTAGAACTAACTAATAGTAGCAGGCTAACTTCTGGATGTTGAGCTATTTTCTCTTTCTCATGACGAAGTTTTTTGTTATTTAAATAATTAAGCTTATATAACTGAAATCCAATTTCTACTACTTTGGTGACTAGGTTAAGATTCTAGTAAAGTTTGTTGGTAATTTCCTCCCTGATTCCCTATCATATATTTAACACATTGGGTAATATAAAATTTTATTCCTGCTCACAATGCGATGATCAATAAGAACCACAAGAGATCAGTCCGTGTATAATAACCAGAACACGCACAAATTCTTAGGGGAAACAATTCACTCTTTTGCACTTATTCTGTAAGACTTTTTTTTTTACATAAATAAAATATAAAACACTGGAAGATCTGAAATAAAATGAAATATAATTTTAATTTTACCTTGTGAAAATTACTTATAAAGAAATTAAACGGTCTTTACACTTTCCACAAAGGAAAGAACTTAATATCAAGCTGAACTTGTACTTTCAATCCATGTACTGAAGTTTGGAATTTTTAAATATGAATCTCAGTGGAACTTACATAAATGTGGTTAAATAAATGTACTCAATTTTTATTTTGGTATTCTAGACACCTCCTAAAATACATGGAAAAATCGGAACTTTTTTTTTGTTACACAATAATATATTTTCTTTTGTTGATTTTTTTTCATTTTATAATTTTTTTTTACATTGACAGATAAAATTGTATATATTTATTGTGTACCATATAATTTGAAATAAAAAGAATGCCAAAAATGTACATATATATTGAGAAAGGCAAAAACTGTTTTAAAATAGTAATACTCAATGTATACTGATAAAAAAAGATGAACACAGGTCATGTTGAACACCTCTTGTAATTGCAGAAGTGAATGTGACTTGAGTATTACAAACTTAATACAGTGTTTTCCTTTCTTAAAATGTGTATACATTTTTGGCACCCTCTGTATATTGTGGAATGACTAAACCTGGCCGATTAACATTAATTACTTCAGATAGTTATTTTTGTGATAAGATCACTGTATATCAACTCAGCATTGTTTAAGAATAGAAATAATAAACTTTCATAATATGCTTTACTTAAAGAACACCTCGTAAGTGATTCAAGTTCAGGATTGAATGATACCCAATATATTTCAGTAATGTATGGATTCAGTGAGTGGAAATATTGAGACACATCCATGCTAACAATTTACTTTGAAACTTTTATAAGTCTGTAGAGGAAGTGCTTGCAGAAGCCACACATAGAAAGAGCACCTTTCCTTTAGAGTAACGTGATATTTCAGACATTTCAGATACTGTTAAGTGTACCAATTTCTTTGCTTTATATGTATAAGCTGCATGGTAACTTTAAGGGTTTCAATGCTGTACGTAAGATTAGTTTCTCTATCCTTGATTTGGTGTTTTGGGGGGTTGGGGGTTGGTCTTAAAACATAAAAGCAATACAAAAGAAAGTATTTTGTTTTCTACCTCTGCTTTACTTACCGTGTTATCTTGTTAACAAATAATTTTGATCGAACATTATGTACTTCCCCCTTTCGTTACTTAGAGATTTAATCTAAACCAATGGTTCCCTACCTTTTTGACACCAGGGACAGGTTTTAAGGAAGATAATATTTTCACAGAGCAGGGACTGGAGTGGGGAGAGGAGAGAAGGCGTAAGCTCAGGCAGTGGTGCCAGTGACGGGGGGAGCACGGTAAGGACAGGTGAAGCTTCCCCAGCTTGCCCGCTATTCACCTCCTGCAATGCGGCCTGCTCCCTAACCGCACATGGACCCGCACATGGACCCGCACCAGCCTGGGCTGTGGCCCAGGACTGGGGACCACAGATCTAAACAAAGAAACATGCTCATTTTTCACTGTCTCCTTAAGGTTTATCCTTTCACAGGATCGTATATTATCTTAAAGTGTTTTTGAGTGAAACACTTAGCCTCATTTTGTTTCCACCAGAAATAGTAATTTGATAGGCAGGAAGCTGAATCTGTTAAGTAAAAATTCCAGTTACACATTTTAATTTTTATTAGAACAACGTGGCCCAAATCCTTTCAAAGATTAGAGTTGACTCTCATGGGCCTAGGATAGGAGATTTATTCAAGTCTTACACAACCCATGTATCACCCTTAGTCCTTAAATTTGAGCCATTCTAGAGTTAATTTACAGCAGCAGTTTAAAAACTGATTCGGCTCTGTAGGAACAGTAATAAAAGGTAAACAATGCAAATATATAAATGTACATTGGGAAGTAATAGTACACTTGAATTCTGTTGTAGACAGGATCAATCTGCTTATGGTTAATTTGTTTTTAGATATGAATGTTCTTTAATATCACTGTCTGGAAAGTTGCTACAGGTGAATATTGATTACTGGTCTGTGAACGTCAAAGGGATGTTCATTTGCCTAGCTTGGTAGCAGGTATCTATTTGAAAAGAAAAGCTATGGCTAACCCAGTGGAAAATGAGGAGCATCTCCAAACATACTCTGGGTAGTTTTTATCATTAAAACCAATCACCATTGTTTGCCCCCAAGACTGTATGCTCTGAGAAACAAGAATTACTCATAAGCAAAAGATAAAATGATGCCAACGAGAGGAGATAAATATGTGTAGGAGACCTCGCGCCAAGCTTGTGGAAGCATTGATTCTCGAAAGTCTTGCTCGCAGTGCCTCCACCTCCTAGCAGGTGTGGCGATGTTTGGCTGCCTAGAGACAAGCCCTCAAGAAGCTGCAGGCGTTAATGAGATAAGATCTCAGTTCTTCCTTAGCAAGCAGGTGTTATAATTTGAACATTCCTGGTGCAGCAGGGTGGGATTCAGCCCCTGGGGAAAGAGCGCGTAGTGACCATTAAGCACGTGACCCTAGTACGTGGGCCTCCACACCTGTCATATAATGCTTCGATAAAAGGCCATGGCACAGGTTGCTCGGGGCTCTCCCTGGAGCTATGGGAAGCCCACTTCTTGCAGGCATTTGTACGTTCAATTCATGGTCCCGGCTGTTTTTATTCACGCGGTGACAGGGTGCCATAGTGGGCAAGGACAACATATCCACTTAAAATCAGGTTCATAGAAGCTTTTTATCCATTGTTTTTTTCTAATAAGATTCTTCTTTACTTGAGTCTTCTAAATTCTAATATGCATAAATTAAATTACAGCATCTCCTGTGTACCATTTTTGGGGGAAGCCTTCTGTCTGTTGGCCTTTGCTTTGTCTCTTGTCCCCTCTCCTGGCCCTCACAGCCCCCATCCATGATACTGAAGTACCACCTTGATTCTGCAGTACCTTTGAAGCCAACTCTGGAAGCCAAACCCCAACCACTGGACACAAGCTTGTAATGTCAAATAGGGGGAAAAAGGGGAAATTGGAAGATTAAATACTTCTTAATGTTAGTGGAATACCATGGGTACCCTTGTTATCTGCCCTGCTACTTGTGGGCTTTATCCTGTATTTGTCACTATGGCCAGAGGCAATATAAAAGATGTGCTAAGTCTCTCGGATCCCTTGACCTTAGTGGTCTGCGTATTTGCTTTCCTCTGCTTTTATTGGAACTATTACTTCTATTCTCCTCCAGTTTTCCTTAGTTCTTTCAACTCTTGCTGTTATATTCCAGAATGGTATCAAACAGCTTACCAAAATTGTTTTTCCCACTTGCAACAATGACTCTCAGACCTTGCTGTTCAATTTTACAGCCCTTTTTGCCACGGCTGCTGCTGTACACCTCAAACACATTTCCCATGAATCCACACTGTCCAGAGTGGGTACAAACTCTCTTCATTAAGCTGAAGGAAAGTTTCAGTTCAGGGTCTGTGCCTTCTTATCTTTTTTTATTAATCATGTTGCTGGACTTAGCCCAATTTACAGCTTTTCATGTGACCTTATAAAAGTGCAAACTCTTATCCTGTCTCCTCCCCAATTATAATTACTCAAAGGTTCTGTTCTGCTTGCAGAATAAAGTTGAGCCTCCTCAGAATATCACACAGGGTACTCCAAGGTGTAGGCTCCACTCATTTGCCTTGCTTTGGGTACTTCTCTATACAAACAGTGATATATTTGGAAAAGTATTCTCTTCCTTCCTGCCTCTGAATCTGTGTGTGCTGTTTTTTCTCCTTCTGTTGCCCATTATCCATCTTATGTGATTGAAAAACATCTATTCATCTGTTGAACCCTTGCTATTATTTTACAATCTATCTCCTCTCAACAAAGCCACCACCTTTGTAAGACCACATTTTCTTCATCTTTGTAACTCAGTGCCAAGCTCCATGTGTGCAATATAATTACTGGTCAGAAAGTGGGGAAAATATCAATGAGTTTTGTAGCACCTTTCATTCCATTTAGCCTAAAGCTTGGTATTGTCTTTTTTCTCTATTCTTTACAATATCTCCAAAGAAATCATAGGAAATCAAAGGAAGTTTCAGGAAAACCCATAGACAGAAGGCCCGTTCCTGGTTACGGTAATAGTTTTTCTTTGTTTCCAATTAGCTGATTTTGTATTTCACATTTCCTTTTAAGGATAAACAATTCTGATTCCTTGGGTGATAGAAACATGAATTTAATTTTATTTTGAATTTTGATTTTATTTGAAACCTTAACATGTAACATCTTCTCCCTTTTAAAAAATATACCTTTCTAGGTGCTAGGAGGCCTTGTGGCATTTCTTTGTTCTTTATTTTCACTTGATTGTACAGATAATCCTTGACTGACAATAGTGTTTCATCTCAATAAACCAATCATGAACTGAAAATATCAAAATGTAAGTCAGAAATGTATTTCTTGTACCTACTGAACAGAACCGCTTAACCTATATCTTAAATTTGGCTCAGAACACTACATTAGCCTCCAATTGGACAAAGTCATCTAACACAAAGTATGTTTTATAACAGTGCTAAATATATCATGTAATTTATTGAATAGTGCACTATGGCAATTTCTACTGAATGAGTACTGTTTTTGTACCATCATAAAGTTGAACCATTCTATGGACCATCAGGGACAATCTGTATGTATATAGTGAAATAATATAAGATAGTATTTTGATAACCATTTTAAAACTGTAATCTAAAATGGATGCTCTGGACAAAGGCAAGAACTTTGGAAGTTGGTAATATTTCCTACTATTTAATATTGGGCAAGCATCAGGGAAATCTCAGCAAACGTTTTCTAAGATCTGTTGTTGTATCTGTTGGATGAATGCTTTTGTCTGGACATAACAAAATACTCCAATAAAATTTCTCAAATCATAGGAAAACATTTATTTATTTATTTATTTATATAACAAGGAGCCAATAGACAAGATGATTCCAAGCTGGTTACTTCATAGGCCTACGAATGTTAGGCCTCTAGATTATGTTTTCTTGGCTTTTATCTAATGGATGCAAAGTGGCTGCAGCAATTCCATGCATCATGTCTGTCCATCACAACATGCAATGGTAGTAAGAAGCAAGGCTCAGGTGAAGTCAGCCGTTTAAAACTGAGAAAAACTCCCCCGACAGCTTTCTGGCTGACTTTCCTTTATGGTCCAGTGGTCAGCATTTTGTTATATGTTCAGTATATATCTCATCTTTACAAAAGAATTATTCACTGAAGCTAATCAATACTCAACTTCTGTAGTTTGGGAGAGTTCTTGGAATCACGAAGACACGGAATACCTAAAATACAAAATCAGAGCTCAGCTAGGTGAATGGACAGAAAAAGTGGCAACACCTACTGCCATACTGTGTCCTATCTCAATGTAGATAGCTTCAAATTTTGAAAATTAAAATATATTTCTCCACAAAATAATTTGTATATATTTATTTAATTTAATTTAGTCTTTTTTTTGGAGGCAGTCTCACTATGTTGCCCTCGGTAGAGTGCCATGGTGTCAAAGGCATGTTAAACTGTGGATGGTCACTTGCTTCATAGTAGCAACAAAAATAATTTTGTGGTTGGGGGTCACCACAACATGGGGAACTATATTGAAGGGTCACAGAATTAGGAGGGTTGAGAACCACTGTGCTAAATGATCAGGACTAGATGATTCCCAAGACTCTTAACTTCTTCCAAATGAGGTCACATGAGAGAAAAATGGATCATACATAGAAGTAGGTGAAAGTTCTCTGAAGTATGAGTCATAGCTATTTATATCTGAACAACTGTGGGTTTCCTACGTGCCCAGGAGATTTTGTGGTCTTCTGTTCATGAATCATTATGTGAGTTTGTCTTCTGTGGATAAACTGCATTTCTAGAATGTGAGGTCTTTGAAAGTAAGTGTTAGTAAACTTCTTAGGACAAATTGGACAGACTATTTTGGGGATGTATTGGTAAATATAGGTAATTTCAATAAATAAAAGTTCAACTGAGGCACACATTTAATATGCTAACTGCAGAATTGAGCTAACCATCTAGGTCATAGGCAACTAGAGTGCTCTAAAATCAAAAGCTTGGAGAACAGGCCTAAGTGGTGAAAAGGTCTACCAAGGACAGTTGTCTGCAAGCTGATAGAGACCTTTTTACCACATAGGAAATTAGCCTGTAAGCCCTGGTAGACCTTTTCACCACTTGGCAAATTAGCCTGTAATTTTTCTAGGCAATTCATAAGTCTTTGATACCATTAATTTTTCTAATGAATACCTCATTGTCACTATTTTTTACGCCAATCTCCTGTTTGGAGAAGATAATGATAACTAAATTGTGGACTTTTATTAAGTGTTAGTTAACCAGCTCAGCAAAAATTTGCCCACTTTAAGAACATAGATTAAAAGTATCAAACACTCATATATACACTCCAATTTTACAAAGTATTTGAAGTAAATTATAGAACACCTCCCAGGGATCATGCTTTTTCCCACTTGGTGGTGAAATTCTGAGCATATGGTGGACATATGATAAAGGCCTACTTAGTATGTGAGTATCTGGGAGTGGCCATCATTAACATTAAACCCCAGAGAATTATTGCCTTCAATGATTTGGGAAAACATTTTATTTTCAGTCTCTTTCAGCAGATGGCCTTTTTGAAGGTTGTTTTTATCTTTTGCCTTATTTGGTGGTTATATGTTGCATATGGAATAATATACCCATCAAATATTGCTATCACATATGGTAAGAGAATATCATAGCTATTGTAAGCCCTTCCCAATGTTACTCTCATCTCCAGCTTTTCACAAAGCAGAATATTCATCAATGTTTAGTTTCTCGTCCCAAACTCCAGCATACATGCTGTTATGTGGTTCCTAAGAAAACTCTAAAGTCCTGTAAGGAAGACACAAGATGAAACGTGTCAAGGGAATTGCTCTGAAGAAGTAAGTAGGGGTATCCCTGGAGAAGGCACTGCTTCTGTGTTCTTTTAAACGTCACAGAGTAATTGTTTCTTTCTTTTTTTTTTTTTTCTTAAAGGAAAAAACTAAAGAGTAGCTCATTTTAAGCTGGAGAGGTTAACAAACACTGGGTGCAGAGTTTACTCTGGTTTAGGAATCCACTGCCTCACTGGAGTGTCAATCAAAATTCCACAGCCATTCTTGGATACTGGGAGGTGGGACTTTCTGATGCACAGCAGTGATTTGACCCAGCACTTGGAACAGACACAACCAGAGTCATCAATGTTAATCCTGTGGGCTTCTAACCAGCATTTTCAAAGTGCATTAACATTCGTGGCCTTATACTCTTTCTTCGAACTTCTAACAGGTAATTATGTCTGTGTGATCCCTGTAGTTACCTAATGTAAAGACTTAAGAATCCAGACTGATACTTGCAATACTAAAATCTCTTTCTTTGATTTGAGTTTTGCTTTGCTCTTGTCTAGCGTACATATACTTATCTCTCTCTTAGGGATTAGAATGTATAAAGGTATTACCGGTTCAAGCACCCTGTCACAAACTTTTAGATAACAAGGTGTAACTAAAAGAAAAGGGAGGGTGTTGGTCCCATGTGGTAGCCTTACTATGATTTGTCAATAATGATTATATTACTAAGTGCTAAGAGGGCATTTGGAAGGTATTTCAAATTATCGAGCCCTCCAACAAACATATGCTTAAGAATGGAGACATATTTAATAGAGCAACACATTGAATGGGAAAATCCATTTGTAATTATCTTTTATTCTAAGAGTCTATATGTCCCAAGAAGATTGTTAAATTGTGGATGGTCACTTGCTACCCAAATACACAATTACAATGAATATCATAATGGTAAATTTGGACTCTTTTAAAAGATTATAAGAGAAAGTGGTTATCTTCTTAATCTTGGAACAAGAAGAATGTATTCTCCTGCCTCTGATAGTCAGCAATAAAAAGACAGCTTCCAGGCTGTCCCTGCAGCTGGCATTCCCAGCATAGCTGTAGTCACAGGTGACTGCTGTGACTTGTTTGGGAAGTGACTTTGCAACTTTTAGGTTAGAGAATTCAGTTATCATGCTGTATTGACTTGGGCTATCGATGCTTTGATAAAACAGTTAATGAGATATATACAATAGTGTTAAAAATTATTAAAATCTAGTTTCAACTTGCAAAAAGTTCCTAAGATTTTTTCATGGTAGTAATTAGAAACATACAGTTATAATGGGAAGTATAGAAACACAGCTTCTAGAACTAAGAAAAATCTTACAGATTACAGACAGTTCTTTTATTGGTCACATATGATCATTCCTGTTGACGACATTTCATTTGGTTTTGTAATATGATACAATTTTCTGTAGGAATAAACAGTATTTGTATGCCTTAACTTTTTGATTGTGATTATCTTAATCAGTTGGAAGCTCAACCTGGTGAATTATAGGAGTGCAGGAGTCAAAGGTTTGCCTCAGTGGGAACTGTATGAAGGGAAAGGATTGAAGAAGTTGTTTATAGACAGGGACAGGAAATGTAAAACATGCTTCAAAAAGTCATAACCTGTCTCGCACGTCACATCCATGCCAGTCTATTTTTCATTCAGGTGGTTAATATTGTTACTCGAGTTTTCTAGACAAGCCATGATTACATATCACAATACAAAATCTCAAGGGAATACTGATTTACAATTACCTAAGTTACCTAAATGTACAATAATTAGAAATGAAGAAGTTGAAGTGACACATTGTAATGTTATTAAAGAGATACATGTTTATAATAAAAGGTAAGGAATTTATGAATGCTAACATTATGTAAATGATTCTGTCTTTAGACATGTGGATTATATATTGTATCTTACTCATTCATTGGGCAAAGATTTGTCTGCCCAATACATAATCCTGACACTTTCTGTATTTAATTTTACTCACCTAGCTCTGAATTATCATTAATTTCCAAGTACAAATATTATTTAATAAATTAAATGAATATCAATACAAGGGGTGCTTTACAGAGGTCTCCATTCTACTGGATAATCAGGGGATCCTCTGGTGAGTTTGGTATCACAAGTTTTCCTATTTCTTCCTTAAGGATAATGAAGGATCAGTGGACTCCTAAGTATCTAGCCTGTGGAGTCTCAGGTTGCTTAGAAACTCAGTGACTATGTGCTTGCTATGGCAACCTAATTTATCAGTGAATACAAAACCGACTCAGCTGGTGGTGTGGCAAATCTCCATATTTTTCTGGTAAGAATATTGAGATAAGTTCTTCTAACATACCTGTGATTTTACAGCTGAGCTAAATAATATGATTTATCAAATTTTGGAAACAATAAATCATCATTTACAGTAGATTACAGCAACATGAGAATTAAGCCTAAATTCAATATGTGTATTTTTATTTTTTTGTTTTTTATTTTTTTTCAATGTGTATTTTTAGTTACTTCAAATACCTACTGTCTAATGGTTACTATGTCATTGTCTAAATTGACACAACAATATATGATTTGCACTAAATGGAAGGCAGGAGAAAGCAAAAGTAGTACACTATATATGTATACGCTAAGGAAAAGTCTCTGCAAATTTGACTTACTAATAGGGCTATCCTAATAATTTCTAAATCTGTGTATATACATATAGTGCCCTTTAATATTTTCATTTTTCTTACTATGCACAGATCATATAAGGCAATTTACCATATTAGGTCTCTTGAAAATCTTATGCTTTAATATCCCATGAAATCTGAGACACAAAGGTCTTAGAAAACTAGTTTCCTTGAAAAGCATTTTTTTCTAGGAAAGACATTAGGGAACATATTCTCATTCTTACTTTGAGCATTTGCTCCGTATGGGTCATTTACAACAATTTTGCCATTACTGATTTTAGGTATAATGTGGTGTTTCATAACAGCTTCTATTGTTTTACACACTAGTGTTATATATGAACTGCAGACTTCTCTGTACCTTTTCATAAGTGCTGCATTCATTTTATCTTAGCATTGAGTCCACCTTTTGTGTTTGTCACAGTCAATAGCAGAAGTAGAGCCCACAGGGTCCCAAGAGACAGACTATTCAAGGTTCTATTTACTGTTTTCTCTTGGGTTATGGCATTTATCCATTTTGTTTTGATGTGTAAGAATTCATCATATTAAAGGTTCTCTTGAGAGTGAAAGAATCAGTCTGACTCAGATTTTCTAAGGACGACACCACATTTGGCAATACTGCCTATTTATACTTTTATCATTTTCACATAATTCTATCAATAATCAATATTTTAAAATTCTCTAGTGCATCAATTTAACTGGGCAATGTTCCTTCAGATGATAATATGCCTTCCCCATCTTACAGATGGAAACCAGAAGAAAGACAGAACCTGAAGTTAACTGCCAGTGGCACAAAAAAAGCAATTTCAGGGATCCCTGCTTAGGGATTCAATGAGTAGAACATACTGGTAACCTCTGTACAGAGGTGCATTTTGTAGTTGGACCAAAGGCTCGCTGTTTCCTTAACAAAATAAACATGAAATCAAACTCTTATCAAGTGATTATGTGTATGCTAGTCTATAAGAAAATAGTAGTTTGGCATGTAAAGTTTCACATAGTGGACCAGAAATATTCAGGAGGCTTGGAGGGAACTTTTAGTAGGAAAAATAATAGAACTACTTATTAATGATGTACACTCAATATTTAATCACGTTTTTCGGTATGATTTTAAAAGTTTAATTTTAGAAAACTTTATTTAAATCAATGTCTATTTCTGCCAATAGATACATAAATATAGTTGGTATGTTGGATCATTTATAATGCTTGGGAAAAGCTTATGGTGTAAAAGCTTATCATTCATACTTGTATTACAGTTAACAAATTCCTGTGGAATGGAAGAGTTAAAGCCCTACCAAAGAATTTTTTCTAATGTGGAATAATCAAACTATTTACCTGTTTAGTACATTGAGATTTGGGTTTAAAGAAGACTGCCTTGGTTCTTTATTCCATTATATGCATAGTTTGACCATGAAAAACAGACATTTGGAAAATAACCAGTCTTTTTATACTTTATAGCAGATAACTTGAATAAGTAAAGGCACCTCCTCTCCTGCCAAATTATTTAAAGTACCCAGGTACCCAGGTCTTCTTAATTTTTAACCTATGCTGAGATATCTCTACAATTTATTAAGCATCTATTCAACGAATATTTGCCCACTCATTACGTAGCAGGAACTATTTCAAATTCCAGGATATAATGGTAAACACTGCCAACATGGTTTTCGGTAAAAACACGATAAGAAGTTTCATGGTGACCTACTCCCTTCCTTCTTGTGAATGAGCGAAGAAAGGATAAATAGAGCTGCTTAAGAATATTTTCTATGGTTGGGACACTGAAGTGTTATAGAGATACATAGACGAATAAAATATAGTCACATGGAATGTTCTGTGTGCTTGGTTTTATGACTATATCTGTTGCCTATAGGGCAGAAAACCATATAGCACAATTTTCCTTCCCTATCTCTAAAAAGAGACCTACTTGTTAAGCTATTGTTTTAACCACAGTTAATAAGCTATAAATTTGATTAGATGTCTTAGTCGTTTAAAATATCTGTGATCTAAAGTCCATTTTCTACATGAAATCCCAAGGTATCAGTTTGGGTACTTTCAACCTAAACTAACTGAATCAGTACAAGAATTTGTTGGCCCAGGTAACTGATGACTCCAGTGTTAGCACCTGCAGCCACAGTGGGATCAAACTGCACGGTCTCCTTAACTTTCTCTGCTCTTTATCTGGGTGCTGAGTTTGAGCCAGGCTGGCTTTCTTTGTGGTTGTGAGAGGGCCTTCAGGAAAATGGCTCCATGCTATCTTATCCTTACAAACAGGGGATGGGAACTGGGATGAAGGAGAGATAACAGAAAAAGCAGTTTGCACCAATGTTGAGCAAGGGAGTGTAGTTTTTGTGAGTCCCGAGGGAAAATACATATTCTTATAACACTTCTTTAATTGAATAAAGGGTAATAGTAAATAGAACATTGACATTTTTAGAGACAATGCCGTGTTAATATCTGCCCAGCAAAATGTGGAGACAACTCCTGAGTCTTTCCTTCTGAACTCAGTGTTAATGGGCATTGCTTAAATTTATTCACCCATATGTGGCTTCTGGAAAACTAGCTGCTCCTCAGTACACAAAATTCAATGAAGATCTGAGGATGTTGAGTCTTTCTCTCTTCTGGGAAAATCTTAGGCATATTGAAGTATCCCTGAAAGCTTAAGATTCACTTATTTGAGATGACTAAATTTAGTCAGACTTATTCATTTATGTAATATTAAATGGAATCACTCAAACGTTCATGTATTGGGATTTTTCTAAGACAGACATTGCAAATTTTTAGTTATAATTTCCTTCACCTAGGCTTGGATGAAAAAAATCTGAGGACTAACGTCTTCAATGGCAGCCATTATATCACAGAAAGGAAAGGTTTGCTAAGTAATTGATTTATACCACAAGACTTAAGACATCTTCACAGTATTTTTCTCCCTAACCTAAATGTCAGGGCAGGTAAGTCAAGGAAATTTCAACAAATACCACAAGTTGATTTCAACTTCATTATTTGAATTTCAATAGTTTGAAGAATAAAAATATTTTCTAGTATCCAGGGTGGTAAATATCAGATTAAAAGATATGTTCCATAGCAATTGACATTCCATACCTACCATTATTGTTCACTATTTTAGTCAATAGTCAAAAGTTCACTATTGACTAAAATAGTGAACAATAATGGTAAGTATGGAATGTTAATTGCTTAGTCAATAGTGAACAATAAAGTAGAGTGAACAATAAACTAAAATACTTTTTGATAATGTTTGGAAATGTGTTGTTGTGGTTTATACTGGCATTGGAGGCAATATGCCCTCCAAAACAGAAATATGTGTTAAGTGGATAAGGTAAGATATCCGTGGAAGGAGTGGAAGACCAGAGGAAGTTATGGAATCTAATTTAGGAATATTTGGCCTTTTTATGTAAAATTTCATGAAGATAACTTGAACACAATTACAAGTTTACATACCTTAAACTAGATATCATTCTGAAACAATTAAGATAAAAATGAGATGTCAAATAGTCAAAAATCAACAGAATATACAAAAATACACAAAAAGAAAAAAATTAAAGGAAAGAAGTCTGAAAGCTTATAGAAATGCTCTTTGAGAATATGTTGCTTTATAACATGGGGCATATTTCAGGGTTTCTAATTTGGGGCTGCAGAATTGGTATGATTTCCACGTTTTGTGATTTATTTCTCCTCACATTTTTACTTGCTGCAGTCTCCTTTCCTTTAACCTATTGTGATTACACAATTTTCCCTGAGGAGATGTTGAAAATGAGAGGAAAAACAGGCCTAGCAATAATCTTGGATGATGTCCAGAAAAATGTTTTTAGTCCTTGGACTACGTGGAGGATGCTGCTCTAAGCCTCATAAATACACTCAGGAACATGCACGGCATTCTGAAGAATTCGCTCTGAACATGAAACCACTGCGTGGTTAACAAAAGGAGTATTGCACAATCAACTGAAACAGACTCAGGTAGCAGGAGCACCTCGATTCACCTTTGTATCTTTACCCATGAGCTGGGCCATTGTGGAGTAGGATAGTTTGCTACCCAAGTACACAACTGAGAGACCTTGGGCATCCAAAGCAAAAACAAACAAAAAAAGGCCCAAACAACAACAAAATAAAACATGTCCTAGAAGTCTCCAAGGATCTGTGTGCTGAGTAGAACAAAAATAGCAGGGCTGGTGGAGTTGTTTTAGGGGCACATTCCATAGCAATTAACATTCCATACCTACCATTATTTACTTAAAGCACAACCCTAGAACGAAAGAGAAAAGTGACATTCAGAAATCTGAGAGGTTGATCTCAATAATCATGTTTGTAATTCTTGATTGCTTGTGGGAGAAAAATAACCATGATAGACACTTGAATAAAGAAGGGATTTATGACACTTAAACCACCCAGTTAAGTTAGAAGAAAGAAAGATTCTTTCTACGGAATCACAAGTTAAAGTACTTTATGAAGTCTATTGTCATTGCTACAAAATGTGAAGCGTGCTTTAATGCCACAGTTAAAGTATCAGTGCTAAAATGAAGTTTAACAGGTAAGTCAAATTTTTCTTAAAATTTAAGTGTGGAGATTCGTAAATGAAGGTTTTACTCTAAACTGTTAAATGTATAATTTCTTTCATTTCAGCACATACCCAGCTATTACAAAATATCTTAGAAATTCAAAATCATTCTATAATACACAGGACAGTTGAAGGATTTCAATTTTTTAGAATGATTTGAATTTCTAAGATATGTTTTATGTATTATAGAATGGGAGTCTGTCACTTTTTATTCTGTGCCCTGTTCTCTAGAACATAGTCATGGAAATAGGATGTAAACAAAACAATTTAAATGATTATAATATTTCCGGGAAAACATTTATTTATGGAAGTTTTTCATATATGAACGATATACAAAACACACATTTATGTATTTTTTTACAAAGTATTATATGAGACTTCATTAAACTTAAAAATATATTTAGCATAAAATATCCCACTTTCAATCCCATAGATTCTAGAAGAAACTATTAAGAACATGTGTCTGTAGGCCATGCGCCTGTCTTCTTCAGAGACAGGTCCCTTGCCCACCTTGAGATAAGATCACTTGTTCTTTTCTTGCTAATACGTTTGAGTTCTCTGTGGATTCTGGTTATTAAACCTTTGTCAGAGACATAACCTGCAAATATCTTCTCCCATTCTGAGGGCTGTCTGCTTGCTATACTTACTGTGTTCTTGGCTGTGCAGAAGCTTTTTTTTTTTTTTTGCAGTTTTTGGTCGGGGCTGGGTTTGAACCCACCACCTCTAGCATATGGGGCTAGTGCCCTACTCCTTTAAGCCACAGGCACTGCCCCAGAAGCTTTTTAGTTCGATCAGGTCCCAGTAGTGTATTTTTGATGTTGCCTCAATTGCCCGGGGGGTCCTCCTCAGTCTCCATCTTTTTTAATGGCTGAATAGTATTCCATGGTATACACATACCACAGCTTGCTAATTCATTCTGGGGTTGGTGAGCATTTAGGCTGTTTTCACATTTTGGCAATTGTAAATTGAGCTGTGATAAACAGTCTATTGCAAGTGTCCTTATGGTAAAAGTATTTTTTCCTTCTGTGCAGATGCCCAGTAATGGGATTGCAGGATCAAATGGGAGGACTACCTTAAGTTCTTTGAGTTCTTTGAGTTCCCCATACTTCCTTCCAAAAGGTTATATCAGTTTATAGTCCCGCCAGCAGTGTAAAACTGTTCCTTTCTCTCCACATTCATGCCAGCATCTGCAGTTTTGAAGTTTTGTGGTGTGGGCCTCTCACTGGGGTTAGATGATATCTCAGGGTGGTTTTAATTTGCATTTCTCTAATAATTAGGGATGATGAGAACTTTTTCATATGTTTGCTAGCCATTTGTCTATCTTTTTTAGAGAAGCTTCTATTCATGTCTCTTGCCCATTGATAAATGGGATTGTTGACTTTCTTCATGTGGATTAATTTGAGTTCTCTACAGATCCTAGGTATCAAGCTTTTGTTTGATTCAAAATGTGCAAATATCCTTTCCCATTGTATAGGTTGTCTATTTGCTTTGGTTGTTGTCTCCTTAGCTGTACAGAAGCTTTTTATTTTAATTAAGTCCCATTTGTTTATTTTTGTTGTTGTAATTGCCATGGAAGTCTTCTTCATAAAGTCTTTCCCCAGGCCAGTATCTTCCAGTGTTTTTCCTATGCTTTCTTTGAGGATTTTTATTGTTTTATGTTTTAAATTTAGGTCTTTTATCCATCTTGAATCCGTTTTTGTGAGTGGAGAAAGGTGCGGGTCCAGTTTCAGTCTTTTACATGTGGATATCCATTTCTCACAGCATCGTTTATTGAATGAACAGTGATTGTTTCCCCCACTATATGTTCTTGTTTGGTTTATCAAAGATTAGGTGGCTGTAAGATGTTAGTTTCATTTCCTCGTTTTGTATTCAATCCCAAATGTCTATGTCTCAATTTTTGTGCTAGTACTATGCTCTTTTGACCTCTATGGCCTTATTGTACAGCCTAAAGTCTGGTATACTGATGCCACTGGCTTTGTTTTTATTACTAAAATGAAGAATTAATTTTTCCAAGTCTTGAAAGTATGATGTTGGTATTTTAATAGGGATGGCATTGAATCTATAGATTGCTTTGGGAAGTATAGACATTTTAACAATGTTGCTTCTTCCCAGCCGGGTTGCATCCACTTGCAAAAGCATGGTATGGTTTTCCATTTGTTATTATCCTCTGCTATTTCTTTTCTTAGCGTTTCATAATTTTCTTTTTTTTTTTTTAAATAATTTTATTAAATCATAATTGTGTACATTGGTGCAATCATAGGGCAGAATGTGCTTCATATACAATCAGAAACATTTTGATCGTACTGTGAGAGATAGCCTTCATGGCATTTTCTTAATCACTAT
>CAUYRH010181709.1:0-56880 GCA_963574655.1 Perodicticus potto | reverse complement strand
AATAAAAGTAATGTTAAAACTTGGATATAATCTATATGTTGTAAACTCCGGGGAAAATGAGTGAGATGTCAGAGGCCCATGGGGGCGTTCCCTCAGTCGGGAGAGTAGCAGGTGGGTTGCCTAAGGGAGATGATGATTTATAACTTCTGAGGGGAAAAACAGGTAGAGTGGAATCAGGGCAAGTTCAGACAAAGAATTCTGTTGCAAAGAGGCTTTTGATTTCAATACAGATGTGACTTTCCCAAAGTCTTAGGTGACCTGATGTACTTTTATAGCTAGCCTTTGATCCTACCAATTGCTATTTATTTCATATTTGTAAGGACATGGAAGGTCTAAACTATGTGCACACCTATTCCGCAAACCAGAATGAAATACACAAAGAGAAAGTTGGGAAATTTGACTTACGATAATGGAGAAAGGGCGGTGTCTATGGCTCAGTGGGTGGGGCAGCAGCCCCATGTGCCAAGGGTGGCAGGTTCAAACCCAGCCCCGGCCAAACTACAACAAAAAAATAGCCAGGCATTATGGTGGGCGCCTGTAGTCCTAGCTATTCGGGAGGCTGAGGCAAGAGAATCGCCTAAGCCCAGGAGTTGGAGGTTGCTGTGAGCTGTGTGATGCCATGGCACTCTACCAAGGGTGATAAAGAGAGACTCTGTCTCTACAAAAAAGAAAACAAAAATCAAACAAAAATAATGGAGAAAAAAACACTCGTCTATAAAATTAAAGATTAGTATTAAGAGCCTGAAGGAGAATCAATAATTGACAGATATTTAAGAACAAATGGGCATCTTTCTTTTGCAACCACATTTAGGAATTGACATAAGTCATCTTTATAAAAGTTATCTGTAGCCATGGAGATAAATCATCCATCAATTATGTTTAAGTGTGAGAGTATCTATATAGAGCAGATTCAGCAAAAAAAAAAAAAAAATTATGCTTTCAATAAATACTTTACTTTGGAAGTTACTCACATGGACCCTTTAAAATTGCATTCGTTAATGTAATATTGATTAAATAAAAAATTAACTCCTGAAAATGTTTCCTAAATAAAGTATATGTATGCACAGATGTACTATGATGTTTCAACCCACGTTAATTACAACCTTTGATGTCTACTGTCTTGTTCTAAAAAGTTAATAAGACTACACTACATCATAGTTAAAAGGAGTGTGGTGCTGGTTGCTTAGGCAACAGGGTGAATAAAATGCAGGTCAGAACGTGCTTCAAGAAAAACAAAAGCCAGAATATGATACTCAGTGGAGACTAAGCGGGTCTAACAGATTTTTTCACCACATTAATGAAATCTGTTTCTTAAAGTGAGCCAATCATATTAGTGTACTTTAACTAAGTTCACCGTTAAACAAATTAGATTATGTAGATCAATAGATAATTCTTATAAAGGTAGAAATTCGTCTCATGTCACTAGTGGCAAATAAACAGCATGTACAAGCATGAAAAGCACCAATTGTTACCGTTTTATGATTTGCTTCATTTTCATAACTAATTAACACCTCTAAATGGCAATTCAAAGTTTTTTTTTTTTAATAATTCTGTCTCATGAAGAAATTACTTGATTGGCTTACCTGAATTAATAATGCCTTCTTATTTTCAGGAGAAATTATAGACAATACTTAGAATTTAAATAGAGACAATAGTCTAGATAAAAACCAAGATCAGATCTTGGTTTTGTCACCTATGTTCAGGAATTTTGTCTTCCAGATACATTTTGTAGTGCTTATTGTACATGACTCATTCATTAATGGGCTTTTAGTCTCTTCTCAAATGCTTATCTGAAACCTGTTTGATTAACCTTTCAGAGTTGAGGCTTTCAAAAAGGTATTATATTTGCTTATAAATGTTTAACATTCAGAGGAAAATTAAGCTGAATTAAAGTCTTTGAGAGTAATCCAAAGAACCTAAAGACCTAACTTCTTATGGGACCAGAATAAATTTGGATAAGGGCTCAAGAGGTGGGAAAGAGAAAGCCTTATTTCAAGCACAGATAGGGAGAAGGTATTGCAAACATTGAAATATATAAATATAAAGAATGATGGAAAGACTTTCATTCTATTTGATAGTTCCTGTCATTCTTAGTGCCTTCTGTTTAGTGACCTAAGCCAGTTCTAAATTTGTTTAGTGTCCTAAGACTTCCCTAGCAATTAAAGAACTTTCACTTTTTCCCTCTGTGTCAATACCCATAATAGCTTGTCTATCTAACCAGTGACAGCACTCAACGAACACAACCAAAATATCGGTAGCTGCATAGCTCAGTATGAAAAACAAAACTCTGATGAAGATTTGATGCATCCAATTATTTAGAGCTCTATGTCTTGTTATATGTATGCCTTTCTTTTATTTTATAAAGCTCACAGGCATGCAGACTTTTGGAGAACAAGCTGAAGTTGAATAATTTGAATAATCTTTAAATCTACAACAGCCAAGTCAAGCTTGGAGAGACAACAATCTCAAATAGAAATAAAAAGACCTGAATACCTCTCGTTATCAGTTCTGCTCTTAGTAAGCTGCAGGTGTCAGCCCCTGATTTAGGAATAGCTATTACTTATTTCTACGAACCATTTGTGTTCAACATGCCTCTGTTATGTAGGTCTCTCTAAATTTACAGACGAGTGAAATGTGCGTTTCCTTCCTTAAACGCCAGGAAAGGTAAGGATCTGTGACGTAGCTTAACAAGGGGAACTGATGAGCATTGAGAGAGTATGGAAATGATTAGAAAGCTGGAGTGTGGGTCTGTCCACCTCCCCATCCTCCTTTCTCACCTATACACATCGCGACGGCAAGTTTGCACATGTCAGCTTTAGACTGCATGAAAATTCAGGAACACACGAATGCACTCAGTCTCTCTGTCAACTCTCTTTCCAAATATTGACAGGTAATGAACCAAAGGGTTTGTTTTCTCCCGAAAGTCATAAACAATACTTCACTCAGCAGGTGTAAACAAGTGCATGCTCTCCATAATTGACCATCAGAGCAGTTGGCTAACGAACTGAGGGTTGCCTACCCGATGGAAACTGCTTATTGAACACTTAGCAGGAAAGAAAATGATCTTTGCACTGTAAACATAACCAATTGTCTAATTACTCCCGAAATGCTGGTGCTCAAGTGAAATCATATATTTTAGGACTCCAGCCATGAACTGAAGACTGAGGTACTCTACCCGGGTGTTCTAAGATTACAAATTTCTAACAATGTCTATCACACAAAGAACAACAGGGAGAATATAAATGTCAATCTTCTTTCATTGTCTATAAATAGCCCTCTCACCGGTTCATTCATATAACACATATGTCTCTAGATGCATCCAGATTTCATTTTTCAGCCAGTGTCTATATGTACACGGTGAGTTCAGTCCTACGGGCATCCAACGTTCCTATGCAGTTACATATATAAAACTGATGGATTTTGGAGCAAATGAGGCTGCCTCTGAGCCATGTAAGACGCATAAGAAGCAAAGACAGACAAAAGCAGCTCCGTGGACACAGAGAGCATCTTACCATGAACTGTACATTGTCAAATCCATTAGCCATCAGGTGGTTCTCGTACTGAGGTAGCCCAATGCTTTCCAACCATTGTCCCACTGTTTGGACAGGGCATCTGGGTCCTGTAAGAGGATGGAGAGGGAAGCGTTTAAGCAGGGAGTAGCCGTCCACCGGGTAATAGCGGTAGTCCTGGGCTGAGAGGTGGCATTGCCACATCATGCTCCGGGGAAAGTTGCTATCAAAGGAGCCCGCCAGCTTGACAGATTAATGTTCTCAGCGAGAGAGCAAAGTCAGAAGTAAAACATAGTTTGCCAGGCAGGCTGCGGAGTATGACTTGATCCTAGCTCCACATTTCTTATATATTAATCTTTACTACCGACCAGCACGTCATACAGCCCCCAAAACCAGGCAGCAGAAGACGGCATATCAAGCTGTCAGCTTAGGCTGGTCTGCGTTCTATGTGATTGTTGGAGTACTCCACAATGAGCAATGCACAGCCGGCAGCCAGAATTCTTTTTATCAAGTACTCCTACACTCATCAGTATGCGACTCCATGCTCCTTGCTCCCCCTCGCTCGCTCCCCTTCATTACCCAGCCCAGGCTACACCTCGCATTTTCAATAATAGCCATCAGATAAGGCAGATTTTTTTTGTCTGCAAGCTGTAAGCTGCTGCTGCTGCTTCCTCCTACACACCCATCCAAGCGTCAATCTTGAATGATGAGAGCAGTCAAAACAAATGCAGAAAATAGCAAGATTCAAAAGCAAACCCAAGTGCTTCAAACTGAATTGAATCTTCATACTGGTTATACGTTACAGAGCTATTTGTTGTGGAATTTTACGTTTCAAAAGACACCAGGAAATGCGAAGCTTGAACTATAGCTGATAATAGAGCTCACTACAGGTTCCCTTTCCCCCCCCTTTCCTTCCTTCCCTTCCTTTTCTTCTTCTTCTTCTTCTTCTTCTTTTTTTAAACGCAGCACAGACACATATTTCTAATCTAAAGCCTTACAGTGTTTAGAAAAAAAAATATCCTCTTTACCATGCTGGGGTAAAAAACGAACCTCTCTGAAATATATTTATTTTCCTTTTTGATTACAGCAAAATACAGAAACTGCATTGCAATCTCGAAGTCAAGATAATTTATTTCTTGTTTGCAGGGCTTCTTCCAAACAAAAATATTATTAGGCATGAGACATCCCTTTCCTCTCTGATATTTATAACCCAATCCATCAGGCTTACCATTCTAAATTAGCTATCAAGGTAACATTAACTGGGTAGAATTTTTTTTAATAAAGAAGAAGAGCCCTAACCGAAAATAATTCAGGGAAAACAGATGCAAATGTGTGAGTTTTACTGAATGGCAGAAAGAGTGAGTAATTTATTTAATAATTAGGAGAAACCAGAGATTAATAATAGAACCCACAGGACTTGACTGTCAGAAGGAATAGGCTCTTAAGATTAGGGGAGAACTCATAGGAAGGTTATTCTAACCCTTCTCCTAGCATAGGAAACCCTTATTACAACATTCCTGGGAGAATATTCTCCAACTTCTGCTTGCATACTGCCTGTGACGGAGCTCTCACTCCTTCTCAAGAAGTCTTCGTGTATTAGAGAGATATTTCACTTCCTACCTTGCTCCTACTCGCTCGTTCCAGCTCTGCCTATGGAGTTGCATAGATTGAGAACAGTACTTCTTCCATAGAAAGCACTTTAAAAATTAAAGATAATTCTTTCATCCCCCTAGAGCAGCACCTGGCACATAGTAAGTGGCCAATACATAGTTATTGAATAAATGAAACGTCACTTTTCTTCCCTCCTCCCAACCTCATTTTTCTCTATTTTCTTTCTCTTTTTAAGGACATTGTCAAGCTCCCTGGCACAAAGACATTAAAATCCTAGAAACATTTTGTCACTGTTGACATCAGTACCCAAGTTCTGTCATCGCTCTTCGTGGTGTCATCCGTTTCCTGATTCTATTTTCTTTTTCATGTTTACAGAACCTCCATCTACTTTGATTTCACTCTCTTAGTTCAAGCCCCACTTGTCTAATGCAACAATGACCTCTATAGTGGTCTTCCTACTTCTGATATTTTTTAAAATCTATTTTATACATAGTGTCAGAATAATCTCTGTAAGACATGGTTTTGGTTACTATTCCTTGTTTCAAACCCTTCTGTGGTTTTCTGTAGGCTTCACAATAAACTCCCAACTCTTTTGGTGACATTTTGGGGTCTTCATGATTGAGTGCAAGTCATCTAATTTTATTTCCCCTTCCCCAGTACTCCAGCTAGGGGAGATTACTTGCTGGTCTGTAAAGACAACCTGTAATGTGCTTTGGTTAGTTTTATTATATCCCCACATTTCTGCCCATTTGTTGGCTTTGGATCAGATGCTATTTCCTTCATGAAACCTTTTCTAATCCTCCCAACCAGGAATAATTAACTTTCTTCTCTGTCACAAATGTAATTTTCAGATGCGCCATTTTAACAAATATTTTCTGCCTTACTTTATGGTTGGTTGACACAAGACTTATTCTTGAAAGGGGGGAACATGCCTTGTTAATATTGCACATAGTAGGAATACAGTATTTACTTGCTCAACAAAATAATATAATTACACAATCTAAAGTAGAAAAAATCCTTCCATTTTTAAAAATACAATTTTTTAACCTCACCCCAAATCTCTGTATTTTTTATTAAAATGAAAATAGCTTAATTTCTAAATAGAATTTTCCTATCTGGCTTTATTTTTGTTGTTGTTCATCATCTTTCATCCTCTTTGAAGAAACATCCCCAGGTAGACGACATTGTACTTGAGTATATTTTACTACGGATCGTTTACAAAGATCAAAGAGCTTGTAGTAGTTTATGAATCATACGGGAAACTGAAAACAAGGTGGTATTTGTCCCTGGCTAGCTCTAAATATCTTTCAACCTACAAGGAAACAGAAATCTCATTATAGCTTCTCCTAAGGTCACATCCACAATGTTCCTTCTGATTCTGTTACGTTATGAGTAGTTGAATACACCACACCAAAGTGTACAAACAATTTTTTGGCTTAGCAAGGCACGTGTTGATTACCTAGCTCTTCAAATCCTCTCATCTGTTAAGAATGCAAACCAGAGGGCAGGTGCCTCACAGAGCACCACCTGCATCTTAGGTATCAAATCATTTTTGCTAAACGAATTAATGAATGAATAAAAGAATGAATTAGTGACACTGGAAATGGGTTTCTTGAGTTCTCCTTTGTTAATAAACACAGAGGGAGAGAGTGAGGTGGGAATTATTTCAAGGTTCAGACTGCTATATTAAAACACATCTCTGAGAGAATACTGGTTATTAATTACTTCGCAAATCTTTATATACTGTCTCACTTTTATTCCTTTAACTATCTGATCCTCCATTTTCTATTCAATAATTATCATATGCTAGCAAAATTTTATACCGCAGAGAGAAAGGGGGTTTGGGAGACGGTGGGGTAGAGGCAGGTGGCCAGAGGGAGGGAGAAGAAAGAGATCCCGAGTCATGTTATTTGTTTGTCATTTTGTGAAAGTATTTTCTCACGAGTCAAAACTCCAAAAGAACCCCAGTTTTGGTCTGAAGATCTTTTTATAGTGTTTAGATGTATTTCTCACTTTACTTAAAATATGTTCTTGGAATCTTAAAACTCTTAAAGTCTAACAACGCATTATTGGGAAGTTTCCTTTTCTCAGCCTAGAATAAGTTGCCCAAGTCTCAAAAGTGAAGCAAGAGGAGGGAAATAAACAAAGAGTAATTTGGGGCTCCCGCATCCTGGGCATTGTGGGGCGGATTATTACTCTCATTTACAGATAAGGAAACTTAAGCTCAGAGTATTTGATGAAACCACACATTTTCTTTCTTTCTTTCTTTTTTTTTTTATTAAATCACTGCTGCGTACATTAGTGCAATCAAGGGGTACAATGTGCTGGTTTCATATACAATCTGAAATGTTTTCATCAAACTGTTTAACATAGCCTTCATGGCATTTCCTTTTTTTTTTTTTTCCAGTGGAAAGACAGAATTTATTTACAGAAAAGAATACAGAAAACACTAAAGTTCCTGGTAGAGAGAGAGAACTCAAGTGGGGAGAGAAAAGCTCTCTCCCTTTCTCTCCCGGTCTTTCCCCGTTTCCCCCTTTAGGCTTTTAGCTAGAAGCTACTTTCAAGGGACACCTCTGCCTTGCAAGGTACCCTGCTTTTCTTCAGGCCTGGTGACTTCCTGGGACTGTAATTTCTGGTTCCGGCTACTTTTACATGGCCCTATCTTTTAACCACTCTGTTGCCGGTGCCCTAACCTACCCTTAGTATTAGGGTGGGGCTTTGACCTTCTCTGGTGAGCTCTAGCCATTATTCTGCATACCCATTCTTCTACATAGTTTCTGCTGGACTCTGCTAGGGTGAGCTCAGGTCTTAACTCTGCTGGTCTCAGATGTTCCTTTCTCCATGTATGTAACATTTGAAGTTTACACTCTCTAGATTTTACTTCAGGTATAGGTTATAGGTGTTTTTAGGTGTTTGGGGATTAAGTAGGATACAGCCCATGCAGCTTCCACCTTTATGTGAAAACCTAGAATCTTTATTTCCTCCTCAGCTTTGTAAATACATGCATTCAAAATTTTAATGGAAAGCATAGTACTTATAGGAAGAGAAGAATTTTGTCCAGTAATTGTTTTCATTATATAAAGGATTTTTATGTTTTCTTTTTTGTTTGTTTGTTTGTTTGTTTTGAGACAGAGCCTCAAGCTGTCACCCTGGAGAGAGTGCTGTGGCATCACAGCTCACAGCAACCTCCAATTCCTGGGCTCAAGTGAGTCTCTTCTCTCCGCCTCCCAAGTAGCTGGGACCACAGGCGCCTGCCACAATGCCCGGCCATTTTTTGGTTGCAGCCGTCATTGTTGTTTGGCGGGCCGGGGCTAGATTCGAACCTGCCAGGTCAGGTGTACGTGGCTGGCGCCTTAGCCTGTTGAGCCACAGGTGCTGAACCTCTTTTTTTTTTTTTTTTTTTAAAGACCAAAGAAACAGCTCCTTCACAGTTAGCCAGATTGGTCACTGTGATTGCTGCTGATCAGCTCCTGCCTTCAGGGCCAGTCTCCCCTTCTCAGGGGTGCCCTTCAGTCTGCCTCCTGAGGTGTTACTGGTTCAGTGAGGCTGCAGAGCCCTCCTGCAGGGTGAGGAGGCATGATTACCACCCACTGCAGGGCAGCTTTTCTGTGGCAACAAAGGGCTCTGTGCTGCAACAGACTTGTTTTCTCTTGCCAGAACGAAAACACAATCCCCAAAGAGGATGATGTTCAGATTAAGAGTATCTTAGAGAGGCTCCTGCAAGTTGTGTGTCCTATCCTCTATTGCTGTGTATTCTTCATTGTTTCTTCTAGGTAACTGGTAGGTTTGCAAGGACTGAGGGTAAGGGAGTATCAGAGTGTCAGTGAAAGGAAGTGGCAAGAGCCTGGAGAAGGCTAAGAAGACTCAGAATAATGATGTTGCATCAATAAAAATGCCAGCATTTTGGTAATGAATATAAATGCAAAAATATCAAAAATTATCATTGTACTTACTGATGTGAGAACTATGACATTCCCTGTCAAGATTCTGGAAAGAACTTTAAAAATAAACATTAAAATGCATTTTATAACTTAAATATGTCTAATTTTTCTAAAATCTTGAAAGTTTTTAGCTCTGGATTAGTGTATATATAATTTTTACTTAAACAAGCATCCCAAGATTGATCTTTATGAGCCCGTGTTTTGTTTCTTAGAACTCACAATAACAAAAACATTATAACATGGCTTGTACTACATAGGTTTTAGGAATGTTGCAGGTTAAATCATTATCTTAAAATAACTGCATATGGCAGAAATATCAGAATAATTCTTCTCCATACACAGAACACACTATCTGACGTAGTGTTCTAGTTCATAATGAAATTGTATACTTTTGTATTACTGCTATAGGGTGTGTAATTGTATGGGTTTTTTTAGATTTTCTGTTCTTTTTTTCTTTTGTCTTTAATCTGTATCACCTCCCTCCCTCCCCCCAAAAAATAAAAGCTTAGTAAGAGATGAATAAACCAGTAAAATAAGGGATGGGTTTGAGGGGGTAGATAAAATATAGACCCAAAGGTGTCCAGAGTTAATTTTTCACAGTATTCCTTTCATTCTCTTTCAATTCACAGGATTTTGTCTTTTGTTACTGACTACACATTGTGATTACACCATAATTTACATAACCATTTCTTATTGTGAGACACTTAGGTTTCCCCAGTTTTTTACTGCTATAAATAATGTAGTGATGAACCTAAGTTTTTATGTATTTAGAAATATTCCTTTAAGATAAATTTACCTAAGTAGAATTACTAAGTCACCAGGAATGAATTTTTAGAGTTCCTGATCATAACTTTCAAATTGTCTCCTAATGCACCTTTAATACAAATCATAAGTTCATTTGAGTGCTAGTTATAATGAATGCCGAACTAAAATCAGCATTGTATCTTTTCTCAATAGGGAGTTCTGGGAAATTGTTCATTCATTTACAGATGACCAGAAAAGACTCTTCTTGCAGTTTACAACAGGCACGGACAGAGCACCTGTGGGAGGTCTAGGAAAATTAAAGATGATTATAGCCAAAAATGGCCCAGATACAGAAAGGTAATGAGTAAGTTGTGACTACATACCTACCAAAATCCTTGTGTGACGTGTGTGAACTGTCAGCGTATGTTTTGAGCACTTTTATGATTTTATATAGAGATCTCCAAAATTCTATGAAATGTTAGTTGAGAATATTTTGCAGTTATTGTATGAAGAAATTTTTTAAAAATTAGCCTAGTTAAAAATTATTATGGTGTTTATATTGGCTTGGAACCTTTCAAATTAGTACGATTCATTTTTTTATATTCACAATTTATTAATTGAAAGCCATATTATATAAGAATCTACTTAGAATGGTTTAAGTGAGGCCCAGGAGATTATTCAGCATTAGATTATGCTAGTTTCATAATTTGGCATTTAATTATATTCTCTCCTTATAATGTATAACTCAGTATTTTGTGGAGTTGATAGGGACCATTCATGAACAGCATATTTTATGGTTTAAATATATAGATGCATTTTTCTATTAGCATTCTACATTATTTGATACATCATGGTGTTAATTTTATTTATAATGTTATCAAAATATTTTTATAGTCATATTGTCAGTATATATCCAAAAAGTATTAAAGAGCACAGATGTTGAAATCTTAAAAACAAGATTTGAGTATTTTCTCCATTTTAGTGGAGTTAAGTTAACTTCTCAGTGACTTTAGCTCTAAAGTACTTAACTCTTGTAAGTTTGTTGTGAGATTTAGTTACATTGAACTACAAGGGCTAGTTACCTAAAATGCTGTGTAGTATGTCCAAGTAACTTAATGGATCATCATTAGCAGCAGCAGCAGCAGTGAGTAGTTATAGGGTAGAGAAAGACTTGAGTCTTGATACAGCAAAAAGTTTATCCTTGTGATGTACATTAATGTATTGTTGGCATTGCAAAACATCTCAGCTATATATCTCGTTTAAAAATAGGAGCGTTAACTGAGTCTGTTTCCCATGACTTACTATTTTCCTGTTTTCCCCCTTTCTCTCTTTCTCTCTATTTAGGTTACCTACATCTCATACTTGCTTTAATGTCCTTTTACTTCCGGAATATTCAAGCAAAGAAAAACTTAAAGAGAGATTGTTGAAGGCCATCACATATGCCAAAGGATTTGGCATGCTGTAAAACAAACAAAACAGAAAAAAGAAGGAAGAAAAAAAAAAAAGAAAAAAACTAAAAAAAAATTTAATAAATATAACAAGAGGGATAAAGTTTTGGTGGTAGTAGTGTCCCAGTACAAAAAGGCTGTAAGATAGTGAACCACAGTAGTCACCTGTGTCTGTGCCTCCATTCTTTATTGGGGACATGTGGGCTGGAACAGCAGATTTCAGCTACATATATGAACAAATCCTTTATTATTATTATAATTATTTTTTTGCGTGAAAGTGTTACATATTCTTTCACTTGTATGTACAGAGAGGTTTTCTGAATATTTATTTTAAGGGTTAAATCACTTTTGCTTGTGTTTATTACTGCTTGAGGTTGAGCCTTTTTGAGTATTTAAAAAATATATACCAACAAAACTACTCTCCCAAGGAAAATATTGCCACCATTTGTAGACCATGTAACCTTCAAGTATGTGCTATTTTTTGTCCCTGTATCTAACTCAAATCAGGAACTGTATTTTTTTTTTTTTAAATGATTTGCTTTTGAAACTTGAAGTCTTGGAAACAGTGTGATACAATTACTGCTGTTCTAGCCCCCAAAGAGTTTTCTGTGCAAAATCTTGAGAGTCAATAAAGATGGAAGGGAGAATTTGGAATGTTTTAACTGCAGCCCTCAGAACTTTACTTTAGTAACAGCACAACAAATTAAAAACAACTCATGCCACAGTCTGTTGTCTTCATGTGTCTTGCAGTGAACTGTATCAGTAGCCAACCCTCTTTCTTAGTATGAAGGACAGGGATTTTTGTTGTTGTTATTGTTGTTGTTGTCGTCGTTGTTGTTGTTGTTTTAAGTTTACTGGGGAAAGTGCATTTGGCCAAATGAAATAGTAGTCAAGCCTATTGCAACAACATTAGAAAGTTTGTTGTTTATTATAAACAAAAAGCATGTGAAAGTGCACTTAAGATAAACTTTTTATTGATTACTTATTACCTAGAGTTTAAATAGACAATCCAAAGTCTCCCCTTCATGTTGCCATCATCTGTTTAAGCAGCCATTTTATCAAGGCATGTATCAGTGTTGCAACCTGATGGAAAGGCTGGCTACTGTGCCTCCTGCTACTTAATCATACAGTAAGCTAACCTGGAACTGAATGGAACTGTTACTCCTAAGAATTACATTGTATATCCCCCAAAGGTTAAATTTTACTTCAAAAAGTGTTAAAGATTACTTTCATGTACTGTGGGGAAGTACAGATAGATTTAAATTACTGGATATTCAGAAGTAAGTCGTTTCCCCTTTCCTCGTCTTCTGTGTCTGTGATGTTAATTTCTTTTATTGCATTACAAAATAAAAGGATTATGTATTTTTAACTAAGGAGAGACATTGCTATATCCTTTTAGTGCAAGCTGTGGCTGATGTGCTGAGCTTGTGCCTTGATGATTGTTTTAACTGATTACTGTACATCAACCTGATGATTTGTTTGAAATTGACAAGAAAAATATAGCTTTCAAATCATTGGAGGGGAAAATGGATGTCTTTCAGGATTATTTTAATTCTTTTAGTAAATAAGACAAGAATTGTTATGTACCATAATACTAAATAAAACAGTGGCACTTTTCACCATAATATAGTGGAGAAAGAAGACAATGCTTATGTATTGTGAGAAGATAACAAGAGGTGTTTTGGCCAACTTGTAGAGCACTGTGAAGGTACGTACACTACCTTGCTGCAAGGGACCTTCATGCAGCTGTAGTCATCTTAAAAGGCTTCTCATCCACTGTGCTTCTTATGTATAATGAAAGTGAGAAGAAAATTAAATACTCTGGGGGCGTTTTATGTAATAAATTTGTGAAGAAATTTGTGCTCTTCAGTTCTCCAGTTTTATTATCACTACAGTATTTAAGTTCTACAGTTGTAATAATGTATCTTTATGAAAAGTTTCTTAAATGATAATTGAGGTAGGTTATCAGATACAGAATTCACATCAAATAGACTTTTGACAAAGAGTCAAAAATAAACCTTCCCTTAAAATTCTGAGAGAGAAAAATGGAGAGCTACACATGCTCCCTGCTCAGCACCACGCCAGGCATCTCACTCGCTTCTCTCAGCTATGCTGCCTTTTCACTGCTGTTCACTAGAGTGCCACCAACCAATACTTTAAGGGAGTGGGAAACAATATAAATTTTGACTTCAATAGCTCCTGTACCCCAAATGTTATAAAAGTGCTTTAGGCCTAGATAGTCTGTTATATAGTTTGGTTTTCTTTGAATTATCTCACAATCTCCAGGAAGCTCTGGAGGGAAAAAATGAACCATAAACTAAAGTAATTAGCTTTCCCAATAAACATTAACTTTTCTATGTGTATTACCTTTTATGATTATAGAACATTTCAAACATAAAACAAAAACAGCCTACAGCCAAAGTTTTCTGGACTCTGTCAGCTCTACCAAATGAGATGGATGTCCTGACCCTACTTTTCTGGGCTGTGGTTAATTGGGGGATAAAATCCAATTACAGTTTCTTTAGCTTTATTTTGGGGTATATGCCTCTGTAGGGAAAATACATACCAAAAAGGAACTTGAAAATGAGGCTTCAAACAGAGAATTTGCTGATGTTATTCATTTCCTCTCAGCACAGACATCTTATTAGAAAGAAAAATGGCTGTAATTGGACACTGATCACTCCCATGTCCCATAAGAGCATGGCTGTGCTGGGATTTCAGGCACATTTTAGGGATTGGGATTTTTTCTCAAAAATTTCGTGCAGACTGTCAAGAGGAAGAACTGTAGTTCTAAATCTATGCCGTCTTTAGTCTTGATCCCTTTATGTGCTTCTACCAGCCTTCATCTAAGGATAATCTTGACTCTTCACATCCATTTCTGGGCCCCTGGAGAATCCAAAAACACAGCTTCCACTTGCTCCCCTCTTGTCTCCTTTTACCCCACAGTTTATTGTGCAAAGAATTGCCTTGGGAGGGCACAGGGTTTTGTAAGTACAGAGTCCTAAGCCTTTTTTCCCTTTCCTGTTCAAATTCCATGGGTTGGCGTTTGTTAATCATGGCAAGATTTTGATGCGGGTGTGGGTGGATTTCGCTGTGTGAAAGGCTGCTAATCCAATGCTGTTTCACTGAAAGTGTTCTGAAGAATACTCATAACCTAGTAACTTCTGTCTTTAATCATAGCAATACCTTAGACTTAGGCTCTAGCTTCTCTGCTTTTTTTCATCCCACCTCATCCAAGTCTTGGATGGGTACTGCTCCAGCTCTACTTAAAGTTCCTATCTGTACTTGTCCAGTTCTCTCTGGTCAACTTCTTCCCAAACATTCTTCTCCAATTTCATATCTTCTGCTCAGACCTGTCTCTCTGGTACCTTCAAAGTCAGTACACCTGAAAATGAAACTCTGCATTTTGCATCTGTACTGCCCTTTCTTCTTTAAAAGTGTCACCTTCATCCCAGTCATCAAAGTCTCTCATCCCTCAGGTTGTCAATTCTTGTCACAGATTGTTCAGTTCTTTTCTAGGTCTCTCCCATCACTCCTCTTTCATTATACTTCCTTTCAAGCTCTGATCCTCTGATTTCCTGTGGACATTCTTTGTAGCTTCTCAACCACTCCCTGACTCTAATCTCCTCTTTGAATACTTTTTATTCTGATAAAACACATTTTTGGTTATTGTAATAGCCTCTGCCCCAAAACTTGTTTTTGAATAAAATCTCCCACGTCTGGCATCAAGCACTCACCATACACTAGGCCTCACCTTGCTTCCCAGTTTCACCCTCTCCCTGCATCCCCACCCAGCATCTTCACTTGTCATGCTGAATTATTTCATTATTGTCAAATTCTCTTCCAGACCAAATCTTAAACGTACCTCGCCCATAAAGACTTTATCAACAACATACGTGTGTCCAGTGTGTCTGGGCTAGCGCAGCACAGTGGGGCACGTTTCTTATTTGAACAGTGAAGAGTCACTGCAATTCCTATGGAGTGTTTCAGGGGCTGCTCTTGATTTAGATCTTTTCCACATTTCCATTTTGCTAATAAAGCTTCTGTTTTGTTTGTTTTTAAAAATAACTATTGCTTGGATTGTAAGTTCATGATGGAGAACTTTTATCTCTTATCTTTGCCTTCCACATGCAGTAGATGGGTAGTAAATTTGTTAAAAAGGATTGCCTTCATCTTTCCACTAGCTTTTCAGTGTTACTACTTGAATGATTGAAAACAACCCAGCATGCAGTAGAATGTTCACTGAAGCTTCTTCTCGTTTGATCCATTTCTTGCATATGGTGCATTTTTGTGGTCTAACTTCACTCTTTGGTACGTGAACGCCAAATTGTCCAAGTACCAGCTAAAAGTCTATATTTCCCCAGAAAGATCTTGGCACCTTGTGGAAAAACACTTGACCATCAGTATAGGACTTAACATTTCCGACTCTTGAGTCTCCTCCGTGCTCTATATGTCTGTCCTCAGGCCAGTGCTATGTTGTCTCAATCACTGTAGCTTTGTAGTCAGTTTTGGACTGGGGGTGTGTAAATCCTCCAACTTTGTTTCTTTCCAAGATCCTTGTGTCTATATTGGGTCCCTTGCATTCCATGTGAGTTTTAGAATCAGGTTGTGAATTTCTGCGAAACAGGCAGTGGGGATTTTGATAGGCAGTGTGTTGAATCCATATCAATTTGAGGAATATTGCTATTTTAACAGTATTAAGTTTTTAAATCCACGAACTTTCATTTTCTTTCCATTTGTTTAGGTATCTAGTTCTTTCAATGATGTTCTATAGATTTTAGTGTGCAAGTCTTGACCTCTTTGGTTAATTTTTTTCTAAGTGTTTTATTCTTTTTGATACTGTTAAAATTTTCTAATTTTCATTTTTGGATTATTGTTACTGTCTAGAAATACAATTGATTTTTGTATAATCTTGTATATTGTAGCTTTTCTGAACTCATTGTTTTTGTTTTTCTTTTGATTCCTCAGTATTTTCTGTATACAAAATCATGCATCTGTGATTTTGTTTACAGAAAGATAGAAATCTTTCTAATCTGGATTCTTATTATTTCATTTTCTTGCCTAAGTGCCCTGCCTAGCACTTCCAGTAAAATATTGAATAGAGGTGGTAAGAGCAAATGTCTTTTTCTTGTTTCTGATTTACAGGGGAAAGCACTGTCTTTCACCATTAAATATGTTAGCTGTGGATTTTTCATATATGCTTGGGGTTGATAAAATTCCCTCCTATATCTAGTTTGTTGAGTGTTACTATCAAAAAAAGGGTATTGAATTTTGTCAAATACTTCTGTATCAAGATTGTCATGTAGTTTTTGTCCTTTATTCTGTTAATATGTTGTATTATATCGATGGATTTTGTATATTGAACCAACCTTGCATTCCTGAGATAATTCCACTTGTTCATGCTACATAAACCTTGTTCTTTGCTGCTGGATTTTGGTTTGCTAGTATTTTATTTAGAATATTTGCATCTGATATAGTAGTCTATAGTTTTCTTATGTTTTTGTCTGGTTTTGGTCTAATAGAATAAGTTGAAAGCTTCCCTTCTTCAACCCAGTGAGGTATATTTCACATGAAATACTTTGAGACCCTGAGCTGTGATCTTTAGATGTTGGGGAACACAGAGATGGTGACTATTGCCAGAAAGGGTTCTAGGGTAAGACATACCTGAAGAGGCCTGCGGAAGCTAATTAGAGGGTTTTTCCACCATCTATAGGGTTGAGATGAATCAGATGGTCACTCTAATAGACCATAAGCTATCTTGAAAATTATTCTGCAGAAAGAGGCTTCCTTCCTAGAACCAGGCACCCAGCAGCTGTGTGCCATATAGTGTGAAAGTTGTTGAGGGGGAAGAGGTTGCAAGCTGCCCGCCAAGCCAGAGAATGTTAGCTATGGCTCTTGGCAGGGTCTACTCCAGGATGAAAAGCTAGTTCCCACCCTACTCACTGCCCACTACCACCACCTAGTCCCACTATTAACTACAACAACTGGGTACAGTGGGATCCTTTTCTCTAATTCCCTCCCCTCCTGGAAGATGAGAAACAGCTCTTGAGTAGGATAGAAGGTGGAGGGAGGATGAGAAAGACTGGTTGCCCACATACCTGTCTTCAGGCTTCCAACCCACAAGGCCTGAGCAAGAGGGGGAGTTACTTTTTCAAGGGATAGTTGGGCATTTTGATGTTTCACTAGCGTGAGCTTTTTAATACCAAGAAAAATAGTTTTGGTACCAAAAAGTGACCAGAAAAGCTACATGGACTATTTCATAACTGGAAAAACAAATCCAGAGAGCAGGCTTGCAAAAAGAAAAAGGTTGTTTTCTGCCCCTGACCATCCCACTACACATATACACAGAATCTCCATAATTTAGACATCTGACCTATAGTGCCCTACTGAAAACACTTCCGATGATGACACTCCAGAGGAAGATTTTTACAGGAGGTCTTACAACTTGCCTCTATTCCTGTTCTAACTGAAGTGAAATTTTGTCTTTTATTGACATTTACTGGGTAAATCCCTACTGAATGTATGGCATCTTGCAGGTGCTCGAGTTTTCAGGTTGATTTCAGAGCTGCTTTGCTGACTCAAGGAGTCCATTACAGAAAGATGATCTAACTGGGCCAAACTACTAAGGATAATAGAAGTGTTTAAATTTGGGCAAAGCATTTAGATCTGAAAACTTTGAGATAGGTGGTGAAAGTTTAGCTGAATCTAAGTGGAGGGTGTTCGGTCTTCCTGAGTGTAGGGCTGTAAGGGATCAGGATGGAATGGGGAAGAAAGGTCAAGGTAGAGGGTTTGTAGATCATACCTAGGACTTTGGGTTTTATTTTGGAGATACTAGGAAGCAAAAACATGGTTTTGCATTTTATATTTATTTTGTAATATAAACTGGAAGATGTTAAGTGTCCATGTAGTCTTTTCAGTTAGATTATTGTCTTAATGCTAGAAAGGCAGATAGATATCTGAGGATAGAAGGGAGGCCAGTGCAGGCATGTTGCAGACTGGGACTGGGCGGCTGATGAGAATGTGGGTCCTAGATGAGGGTCGAAGACCACATCCCTCACTGTGCCATGGGTGGACTGGGTGGGTAGTGCTGCTGCTGGGTCTGTGCAATGGCAGGAAGAAGGAAAGTTAGGACAGTTGGGCCACGTTTTAGTCAATTAAAAGTGACAGTGTAGAGAGAAGCCCACACAGAAAGTAAAACGTATGAGTCCAGTGTATAGAGCATGCTCAACCCTATAGGCAGGAAGACTGATCATTAGGGAAAGGGAATAAAGGGAGGACAAAGGATCCCTGCAAATTTAAGCTTTGGGGAATTACACAAAGACCCACAGTAAAGGGAAAAGGGCAGTTCATTTGTTGGCTTGCTCACTTTTCTCTGTTCCCCTGGACAGACCCCAGCCTCCATGAGGGCAGGGGCTTTGTGGGGCCAGTGACCAGTGTCTCAGAAACTCCTTCCCTGTCTCCTAACTGCTGGCCCTTTTCGTGCCACTGGCGGGCTCTCCCTCCCTTCCCCCCATCTTGACCCAACTGTAGCTTGTAAGTACATACACTTACTGTTGTCACCATAAAGATAAATTGGCCACATGAAAACATATTGAAACTTCCAGTTATCCCCCTGAAGGTCCTATCACTATGCCTGACCCTACTGAGTTTGGCTTCTCAATGGGTCCAAAAGAGGAGACTACTGAAATCTCATCTGTTCCCTGAAGCAAATGAGAGTGCACCGTTGCCCCAGAGATAGTCACCTATGGAGGAAAAACCTCCAGTTGCTTCAAGCTGAGATTGAATGGGAGGATCCCATCTTTCACAGACACCTGGGCCCTGGAAAACGGAAATTGTCCCTTTACCTAATAGAACTTTTAAGAAGTTGCCCCCCAATATGCTTACATTCAGCACTCAAATCCAGTAAAAATTACCACTCACCTTCAATACATATTCATTGGACTGAGAGTTTTCAAATTTAAATTGTGACCCCCAAAATGGTCTTCATAATTGTATAGTATCTATTGAAATCTTATGTTTACCTCATAAACAGCAATCCCTTCAAAGTGCAGGCTCCATCTTTTTTTTCCCCCAGTGCTCAGTACATGTATACTGAAGTAACTGCATCAATGAAATGATGTTCACAAAGCCAAAGGGCCTGGTTTGTTAGCCAGACTTGAAAGGTAGTGTAAGAAAGGCTACTGCATGTGAAGAGCCATTGCAGATGGAGCTTTCCTGGCATCCCGCCGCTCCTCACACCTTCCTCATTGTGCAGGGACACTTTCACATTGCCCTTAAGAATGTAGCTGTTTTCAGAAATGCAATAAAGGGAGAAACAGCTTGTTTTTTATATATTCCTAAGAAGGTGCTGAGTAGATCTGTATTGTTTTCCTAAGTAGTTTATGAGGGTCTCTGTTTGCAGCCCACCCTCTCCACCTGCCTACCCTTGTGTCCACACCCAGCACCACTCCCAAATCACACTTGGAATCCCATTATTCATTTAACGGTGGCTTTTTGTTGCTCATCACAACTCTGTGCTTTAAATACCATCTATATAACCAACCCATAGAGGAAATTAATAAAATGAACACACACCCAAAACAATTCACGCAATGTGGAAGCAGCTATGGGATGGTACACGCCCACTGCAGGGCAACCGGAGAAGCTCTACCAGCAAGGTAGGCCTCACTCCAGTCATCTGCTTTCATATGGGACATGGTAAGCCCGCAATATTATAACGTGAATTTCACTTTCTTAAGTTACTTTTACAGTCATCATAGACCTTAAATATTTAGGAAATACACAAATAATCAAAAAGAGCTCTGTTGCTCTTCTATTCATTTTGTAACATAAAATTGCCATTTCTCATACATGTATTTATCTTATGATCACCTAATTGGTGCTAAAAATAGTGTAACTGCCTGATATGACCTCAGGGGAAAAAACCTGAACCTTGACTGACAGGTGGAGGGACTAACTTAAGGGCAGCCATCCAGTATCTGCTTTTGACAACAAACTAAAGTAATTAATTGGACTGGAAGTTTCTGGGTAAAACTGGCTAAAAGGTCATCTTGCCTAAGCCTTAGTTTACAGGTGAAACTTAGGTCCCAAGTGAAGTGCTTTCCTTAAAACCACTCTGGCCATCGCATTTTTTTATTTTTTATTTTGTTTTATTTTATTGCAGTTTTTGGCCAGGGCTGGGTTTGAACCTGCCACCTCCGGCATATGGGGCCGGTGCCTTACTCCTTTGAGCCACAGGCACCGCCCTGGCCATTGCATTTTTAAAACTAAAGCTAGAAACCAGAGAGTGCCTGCCTCCCACAGTGAGTGCTCATGTCATAGCTGCCAGCTCCCTTCAGGGGACCTTGTCTTGGCTTAACTGTGAGGAGGTATCCCAGAGGGCTTGACCATGGAGGTTGGGGGCACCTCCCATTTCTCTAGTCAACTAGCTCTCATTAGTTGGACTATTTTTTTTTTTTTTTGAGGCAGAGTCTCACTTTGTCACCCTCGATAGAGTGCCTTAGCGTCCCAGCTCACACCAACCTCAACCTCAAAGTCTTGGGCTCCAGCAATTCTTCTCGCCTCAGCCTGCCAAGTACCTGGGACTACAGACACTCACCACAATGCCTGGCTATTTTTAGGGATAAGGTCTCTCACTCTTCCTTAGGCTGTTCTCCAACTCCTGAGCTCAGGCAATCCACTAGCCTCAGTCTCCCAGAATGCTAGGATTACAGGTGTGAGCCACTGCGCCTGGCCTGTTGAACTATTTTTATCGAAAAAAGTCAGATGTTAGACCCAGGTCCCCATACCCATTCTAGTTCCCTCCCCAAGCTACTGAAAAAACAAATTTACTAATCCCAAATTATTATATTTTACTCTTCTACAGTAAAAGCAATGCTGCCAAAAGGTTCCCTAGACTCATGTTCCTTTTAGATGTTGCTCCTTGAAAACTTGTTTGGTCTGGAGATGATCCCTGGCCTGGGAAGTTCCGATGCCCCGTCCCAGCCCCAATGGCCCTGCCGTTGCCGCTGTTCTCACCACTTTTCTCCACGTCTCCACTGGAAGGGATTCAGGGCTGGTGGTGACTGGGGTCCACTTCCTTACTGTTAAATCTTGTCTTGATGGCCTTGCTTTATAGAAAAGGAAAAGCATTTCTGCCTGAGTTCAGGAGCAGTCTTGAGGTCAGGGGTAAGAGTATTCAGTAGTTGCTGAATGATAAAAGGGTGGAAAGGGGAGGAGGGCCTTAGGGGAAAAAAGTGTCTAAATGGTGATGGAATTGCTTCCCACTAGCTTTCCATCGTCTTCAAGCACTATTGTCTGTCCTCTTGCTGAACTGTGTGTTCTTATTACTGGGACATGCAGGGCTCCCTCCCTTCCTTTTTCCGAGGGGCTCTTGGAAAAGAAATCTTGAAAGAGAAAATGTGTGGGCAGTGGGAGTTTTCTGATTCTCTCCACCAAATACCTGGTTCTTCTGTTCCTGAGAAACCCCTGCCTCAGGGTGGCTTGGACCTGAGTCAGCAGTGGTGGATCCAATTGTGCATGCTCCAGGCTGTAGAAATTGTTTCTGGGCCTTGGCCTTTTCTTTTTAGGGTGCTCTATGCTTCTGTCTCTAGAGAGTAAGTCTTTCAGAAGCTTGCCTTTTGATAACTCATCAGTGACTGGCTCTTGGAGATCACTGTGCACAACACTCAAGTGCTGGCCTTCCCGAGGTGGTGGGTTGCTGTCCACAAGAAGATTTCTCTGTTGTGTTCCCTGTTCTGTACTACCCAGACACTCCAAAGATAAAACCATAGCTGGTTCTCTCTGCCTTCTGGAGGGGGATCCTATTTTCACAGTTTCCCTCACTGCCTTTTCCTTGGAATCTGCCTTTAGGATCGTCCTGGGAGCAGCCTGGGCCACCTCCTTCTTGAGCAGGCAACTCTGAAGAGCTGGGTAGAGACGATCTTTGTCCAGATGAAGTCTAAAGAGCATCTTGTTCTCCCTCCCTCCCCTGCTCTCGACTATTGCCTTAACTGCTGCCGCGCTCTCATCCGCCACGGTAGTGTTGTAGTTGGAGAGCACATTCTTGGAAGTGAGCTGTTTGACCAGGTCCTTGTTGCCTAGCAACTGGGCATGTGCCAGTTCTGACCTTTGGAGCTTCAAGTGGCATTGCTTATAAAAGGCCTTCTGCTCCACCAGGCGGGCGTTTGCCTCATATTTCTTCATGGACTCCAGGAAACTGAGTTTCTTTTTCAGCAAGTTCTCTTCTTTCCAGTTAAAAGACAGAATTGAGAAGGATTTCTCTATTTCTTTGAGCCTTGTGCTTGTTCCAGGTACAGAACAGTTCTTGTTTCCCTGATGGCTGACGCTGTCTGAAAAGCTCTGACAGTGGTTGCACTGGTGGCTCCTCCATGAAATGCCCAGTTGGGCCTGGGCATCTGCCATTTCTCTGCCCACCTGAGGACCTGGCCACCAGTGTTCTGTCAGGAGACCTCTGAGGGCACTCAGTGAACTGTGGGCATTGTGACCACAGGGTTCTATTCTGAGCCCCAGTGTTTGTTGTCAGGAACGCTGTGGGTTGCCAGGACATGACACGTGGCATCCATGTACTTCTCTCCACAGGTAGTGGTCTTGAGAGACTTGTTTACTTCTACCTAAGAACACTGCCCTTCCCAAGGGGACATCTTCCACATCTCTGTGTGATAGGAGCTGAACTCACGGGGGCAGGGATGAAAGCTCTGTGTCCATTTCAGTCTCATACAGGTATTGGAGGTCTCTTAAATTTGGTTCCCTCTGATCTCCCTGGCAAGTGGTTATGAGAAAGTTTTTAATAAGGTTATTAACAGAGATATCAGATGTAGAGTTACAATTTAGTAAGGGAACTTTTCTGTAGCACAGGTGTAAATAATACTTTATAGAGTTTTATTGTATGAATCTCAAAGAATAGACTCGGTCGACTCATTGAAGTTGAGCCCTTTCTGTACTTGTGGTATATAAGAAATGTATTCAAAGATGAAAGCTCACAGAAGTTTTTTTTTTTTTTTTTTTAACTAAGAAAAGGAGGCAGAGGGCAGCACCTGTGGCTCAAAAGAGTAGGGCGCTGGCCCCATATGCCGGAGCTGGCAGGTTTAAACCCAGCCCTGGCCAAAAACTGCAAAAAAAAAAAAGGAGGCAGAGGAAGAGAAAGAAAGAAACATCAACTGTCAGCAGTTTATCCTTGTATGCTGAGCTCAAGAAACGTGGTCTTGATTGAATGTTAGACTTTTAAAATCAGGCTCAGACATGGTGACAAGTTGGCCAGTGCCAGTGTGCAGAGGCCCCGAATACCTAGTCCTATCCTGTCACCCCCCAAACTGCAGCCGCATTTACATGGGCACCCTCATACAAGATACTGCATTTGTTTTTAACAGCTAACCTTTTACCACCTGTAATCCCTTTCTTCCTAGGGTCCACTGATGATTGCCCAAACAGTATGAAAATCATTCATGTCCTTTTCTCCTCCTCCTTTTCCACTGACTTCTGTTTTCCAACCCATTCCCAACTCTCTGCAAACCCGCAGGCCCTAACCTTTTAACCTGTGTGTGTTTCTGAATTAGTGCCGCTCCTTCCTTCAGCCCACCAAGCCTTAAGACTCCTCTTCATCCATCTCACAACAGGTAGAGTCCACCTGTGTTTGTCCTGCCCTCGGAGCTCCTACTTTGCCCAACTTTATTGTGGAAAAACACAAAGCTTTGGTATCTCCCTCGCTTTCCTTACCAAGGGCCCTTAACTTTGGCCTACATTTAGGAGAAACTAATATTTTTATTAGTAAAATTAAATGATATAAAAGTGATTTCTAAATTAGAAAATGTTACTTAAATTTAAATGAGTCTTCATGAATTCAGGTTGCCCCGAACATCCAGGTCATTCTTTTTCCATTCAATGACTTGTCTTGTAGTTTGGATGGCTAATCTCAAAAGTATCCCCAGCCTCAGGAAGGAGGAATATTTTTTTTTTTTGAGACAGAGCCTCAAGCTGCCACCCTGGGTAGAGTGCTGTGGCATCACAGCTCACAGCAACCTCCAACTCTCTGGGCTCAAGCGAGTCTCCTGCCTCCACCTCCCAAGTAGCTGGGACTACAGGTGCCCGTCACAACGCCGGCCATTTTTTGGTTGCAGCGGTCATTGTTGTTTGGCAGGCCGGGCTGGATTCGAACCCCCCAGCTCAGGTGTACGTGGCTGGCGCCTTAGCCCATTGAGCCACAGGCGCCTAGCCAGGTAGGAGGAATATTAATCAAAGCCAATCAGGGTAGTGCTGTCTCCCTTGCTGCAGGTTGGCTTGGACTGGGGACAGCCAGAACTCCTTTGGCCTGAAGTATAACAAAGTGTTTACTGAGCCTGGAGGAAGAGCACACTTGCTCTCTGATGAGAGTGTTTTGAAGCAACAGTCCAAGTAAGGAAGCATAGGGCTTCATTTGCTACTGTCCGCCTTCCTACCACCAAGGGGGCCCAGCTTTAAGATGACACAGACCTGTGGATAGCTGTGTGGAGGGACAGAAGTTTTTAAATCACAGGGCTGAGCTATTTCATTAAATCATCCCACTCTTCAACTGACAGTATCTTAATTCCTCTAATTGACAAAGAAAATTTTACTTCTTAGCAAAGTAATTCCTTTGTGCTGGAAGGGGACTTTTCAGAAATGATGTTGACCCATTGTATAGGAGTGTCTCTCCTTAACAACACTGACCTTGAATAGTAAGAAAACCATCACAGTGGACAGTGTTTGATTGCAACTGGTTAAATTTACCTAGCAATGCACTTGTTGACTGTCTTTCCTGTCCCCCAGGGTTATATCTCCTAGCCCAATCCTTGGTAAGAAGCTTAGCAGGAGACCAAATTCGAGGCTGTGTTGTCCCATTGGTAAAAAAAATTTAGACTCTGGTAATTCTCTAAAATCTCACAGTTACAATGGTAAGTAAATAATATATATGCAAAAATAAAAAATAAAAAAATTAGACATCATAAAGAAAAATCTAATAAATTTTGGTTCAATGTTAAAAAAGAAATCTGGGATGGCACCTGTGACTCAAGGGGTAAGCACCAGCCCCATACACCAGAGGTGATGGGTTCAAACCCAGCCCTGGGCAAAAACTGCAAAAAAAAAAAAAAGAAATCTGGGGGTAATCTTCTAACTTTTAACCAATCAGAACAGATGCTGGCTATAAACAACCAATGCAGCTGAGAACAGTCTGCACCTAAAACTTCACATCCAATCACAGATCTAAGTAATGTGGCCATATGCTTGAACAATTTTAGAGGTGTAAAAGATTTTAGAGAGTAATTATTAATTTAACTCACTATTATATGAGGATAAACTTTGCAGTGATGCAAACTGATGCTTGGAAAAGAAAGGAAAGGATCACAAAGCCCTTGGTGGAAGTAAAATGTGAGTGTCCCCCAAGTTCCAGGTGAAAACCCAGTAGCGCTGTCCTAGTGCGACGATGGTGATGACAGGCCTACGGTGGACCCAGCACCAGGCCATGCGATTTTCTCCAGGCTCATTGGACTGTTAGCCAAGATGGTCAGCACACCATGCCTCTGAGGTCCATGAGGTATAAACTTTGACACTGGTTTAATTCTGTGACTATTTACTGCATCTTAATCCCATGTTAATGGTTGAAAAATACTGTATTAATTCAGCTGTCCGTGTTGGGAACTTCACAGACACTTTCTTCAGCCCTTGTTTCTGACCTTTCATATCCAGCTGTGACCCTAGTTCTGCAGACATTATGTCAGAAATGACCCTCGCATTGTGTCTTTTCTTCAGTCCTTGACCAACTCTCCATTTGCTCTCTCACATAGACAAATGGGCTTTTCTGCTCCTTTAATCTATCATCTTCTCTGCTTCTGGACTAAGGACTTGGGTGCCACAGTGAGATCACTCTTAACATTCTACCTGGCTGTTGAATTTGGAAATGCTGAAATCAGATTACGCTTAACAAGGCAAGATTCCCAGGTCTGTATGCCGACCCAGGCCACTGACCCTTTCTTTTGTGAAGACCTGTGTCCATGAGAAGGGCTGATCAGCCTCAGGACCCTCTGGAGAAAGACCGAAAAAGACCAGCCCTGGAGGAGCTGATGGCCAGGAGGACGGGCTTACACCTACCGAGGATGTAGCTCATCAGTGCTGGGAGTGTATTCCAAAGACACGGGCCTGACATCATCAGTGACAAGGACCCTCTGACTCGCCATTCTAATGTGGGTTCTTTAGTCTGTAGTGTGTTTAATGTGAATTCTGCTCCAACGAAGGCTGAGAGCTTCCTTGTGGGTCATTCCTTACTTCATTCCTCCTCAGGCTTCTAAGTGACGCACCCGGACAACATGCCACAAGTAAGTAATGAAGCAGACAAGTTACAGAGCCCCCTGGCCACTCATGTCTCCCTGGGGGAGTCTCTGTGTCATTTTGACATTGCTGCTTTTCTCATACTTTTGGGAGCGGAAGGGAGTTTATGCATAAGCAAGGCTGGTCTTTCTTGACTACACATCTTGTATCTTGACTACACATCTTGTATACAAGGTAGTGAGGTGTCCTTAGCCATTTTTTAAATCTCACACCAACATGCTTCCCCACGTAGACTGACCGTTCTCCCAAGAGACTATTCTCCTGATCTCTATATGGATTATTTTACATAATGCAATTGTGTCTTTCTGATTAAAATCAGGTATATCATTTCAGCCATCATTGTATTCTCTTCACTTTCAGAGTTTAGTACACTTACACCACGTATGTGGAACCAGTGGTATCCATCAAACCTAAGGCTGGTCAGTGGGAAATGGGTTTAGATCTCACAGAGAGCAGGTCCTGGAGGTTCTGGGGTCTTCATGCCTTCAGTCACAGTCTAAGTTCCTTATTCCAAATCCAGCACAATCACCTTAATTCACTGAGCACCTGTTACATATTCTTGTTGAAAGATACTGTCCTATCTTTGCAAAATGCTCAAAGCTTCTCTCTGACAAGTGACTATTTGCTAAATCCCAGGGGCAGCAGCAATTCCTTTCTGCTCTGATTATGGAAAGAAAGTAGGAAAGGTGGCCAGAGCTCCTGTCCAAGTGATGACAGGTCTGAAGCCCAGAGAGGATAGGAATGGCCAAAGTTATGTAGAGAACCGTGGTCACTGGGCTCCAAGGCCAGTATGCCTTGAACTGCACTGGGTTGGTTGTCTCTGCTCAGCATCTTATGAGTGAGACAGCTGACAAAAGGCAAGGTGGAGGAGGGATCTTTGTGGATGCAGCAGACAAAACCACCCTTCCAATGTGGGGTCTACAGAGTTCCTGTGTCCCCTTCATTCATATTGGACACAGGTGTGGTTTTCCTTATTCGCTCTCCATACTGGTGCTGTGGAAGGGCAGCACCTAATCCTTCACTTCCAAAGGGTCCCTGGAAAATGCAAAGACCCTTCATACCCCTCAAGCCAAAGTGACTTTCTCCTGCCTGTGTAGTTCAACTTCAAAGTGTCGTTTGTCAAACTCTGTCTTTTAAATCTACACTATCAAACATCCTTCAAAAAAAAATGACAGGAAGGGAAAAACAAACACGGGAAAGGAACATACTTCTCCCTCCCCCTATAAACAGTGAGCTTTGGTCTGCAATCTACTGAGTGTAAGGAGAGAGGCCCTGAGCTGGGCATAGGAAAGACGTACCCAAGATAGGTGAGCAGAACTTTGGAAGACTTGCTGGGGAGGCATTTATTCTTTGTGATTCTTTGAAATGATTTTCAAATCATTTTTGATTTGGTGTTTGCTCTAAGGTAGCTTGAGAGCAAGGGCTCTTTTCTTCACCTATCCAGCAAAAGGAGTGTACCAGCAGAAGCCCACTCTCCTCCTCAGCCTGGGCTGAGGGCAAGCCCTATGTCTGCAGCCCCTAGTAGGAACCTAGCTGTGTGCAAGTCTAGATGGGTAAGTGACTTCCAGTGGGGCTCTCTTCTTAAGGATATACTGTATACTCTAGGCACACGTGTGACCTGAGTTAGGAAACCTATGTCTATTCTGCTCAATGCTCTTAGCTTATTCCAGCTAGCAGTGGATATTTTCCTTTAACTCTTGCTAGGTATTGCTAACATGCTTCTCATTCCAGGGTAACCTACTCCAAAAAAGAACTTTGAGATTATATTCTTGTCACAAGCTAAGAGTTGGCTATATCTAAAACTCAGGTAATGGCTATCAACTTGTACTCATCCTGTTTGGACACTGTGATATCACCGCTTCTGTTAAGTCAAACTGCTGTTTCAAGGTGTTTTGATCTAACTGACCTTTTGATCAAGTACAGTTTTTAGATACTTTTCGTATATAACTGTAGGTTTCTATTTAGCAGTAAAAGTTAGAGCTATTTACCAAAATCTTGATATCAGATTATAAAAAGTATCAGTGTTGGATCAAATTGTGCCATGGATATTATTTTTTAAAATCTGCTGGCTCGGCACCTGTGGCTCAACGGGCTAAGGCACCAGCCACATACATCTGAGCTGGCGGGTTCGTATCCAGCCCCGGGCCTGCCAAACATCAATGATGGCTGCAACCAAAAAATGGCTGGGCATTGTGGCGGGTGCCTGTGCCTCAGCTACTTGGGAGGCAGAGGCAAGAGACTCGCTTGAGCCCAGGAACTGGAGGTTCTGGGAGCTGTGATGCCATGGCACTCTATCCAGGGTGACAGCTTGAGGCTCTGTCTAAAAAAAAAAAGAAAAAAATATATATATATGTTAGCAAGCACATGCAGGAATGTACATGCAAGAGGTCCTGTAAGCTCTCTGTACTTTCAGGGCTTGTGGACAATTGTTAAAGTGACTGGAGATAGGTTCTGCCTGGCATCAATCAAAACAGATGTGTTCTGGCTCCATTTCTGCACGTTTACATGTGTAGGGATCAAGCCTTGAGTGCCCTTCCTGAGGGTAATGTTAAGTACAGGCTTCCTTGGATTCCTATCCCTATTCTTGCAAAGTGGAGAGGGTTACTAAAACTATTGTAGCCAGGATACATACCTTGAATACCCTAAATTTCACCAATGCAACCCAATTTCCAACATACTAATTAGCAAGCCACTGATTTCACAAATAAAAATCCATTTTGGACATTTACTATGGAATTAGCAAAGCTTCTGGTTGTAAATTGGATATCAAAGCATCAGTAATGGACCCAAAGAAATGGAAATGTATGAAATGACGAATAAAGAATTTAAACTAATCCTCTTAAATTCAGAGAACTACAAGGAAATATGGATGGGAAATTAAGTTAAATTTAGAAAACAACTTGTGAATAGAATGAGAAGTTTGACAAAGTGACAGAAACAATAAAAGAGAAAAAATGTTGAAGGAAATTCGAAAAAAATGATAGATTACTTTTTGGGGATAAAAGAGAGTCAATTAACAATGGGTTTCTTGGCTCGGTGCCTGTAGCTCAAATGTCTAAGGCGCCAGCCACATACACCAGAGTTGATGGGTTTGAATCCAGCTGAGGCCTGCCAAACAACGATGACAACTACAACCAAAAAATAGTCGGGCATTGTGGTGGGTGCCTGTAGTCCCAGCTACTTGGGAGGCTGAGGCAAGAGAATTGCTTAAGCTCAGGTTAGAGGTTGATGTGAGCTGTCATGCCATGGCACTCTACCCAGGGTAACAGCTTGAGTCTCTGTCTCAAACAAACAAACAAAAAACAATATGTTTCTTATCTGAAAACATGAGTGGCCAAAGGAAGTAGCATTAAGCTACTAAGAGAAAAGGATGAACCACAAATTATATATCCGGTAGAACTATCCTTCAAGAGTAAAGAGGAAATAAAAACGTTTTCAGATAAAGGAAAATAAAGAGAATCTACCTTTAAGAAACCTACCATTAAAGACTGGCTAATGGAAATTCTCTAAACAGAAAGGAAAGGATAATTACAAGTAGGGTGCTGGCCCCATATACCGAAGGTGGCGGGTTCAAGCCCGGCCCCGGCCAAATTGCAACAAAAAAATAGCCAGGCGTTGTGGTGGGTGCCTGTAGTCCCAGCTACTCTGGAGGCTGAGGCAAGAGAATTGCCTAAGCCCAAGAGTTGGAAGTTGCTGTGAGCGGTGGCCACGGTACTCTACTGAGGGCGATAAAGTGACACTCAGTCTCAAACAAAATAAAATAAATAAAAAAAAATAAAAAACAAACATAGGAATGGATAACTGTTGGGGTAAAAATATAAAAGTATAATAGACTTTCTTTTCCTGAGATATTTAGATTGTATTTGGTGGTGGGAACAAAAATAATACACCATCTGATATGGTTCTCAATATATGTGGGGAAAATACTTAAGACTGCTCTTATAATTCCAAAGAAGGTAAAATAAAACTTTCACTTTTCTTTTACTTATCTAACAGACGAAAGTGTTTTCAAAGTAGTAACAGTAAGAAAGTAGTAATACACAGTGCAACAATTTGTAAGCATATACTAATGGTTTATAAGTAAAATAAATGAGAGTAATGATACAAGAGGATACAAGGGGCAGGAAGGAAAAAGTAGGATTATTTTGTTATTATAAGGTACTTACATTATCTGTGAAGCAATAAATTATTATTTGAAAGTGGACTTAGATGTAAATGTATTGTAAAAATTCTAAGGCAAGCACTAAAAAGATAGAAAAGGAAGTACAACTGGCACACTTAAAGGAAAGAAAATGGAATTCTATAAAATTCTCAGTTAAAAATCACAAAAGGCATCAAAATGTGAAGGACAAAAATTTAAACAAAGAACAAGAATCACAAATGGAAAACAATAACAAACATGCTGGATATTAATCCAGCTATATCAATAATACCTTTGTCAGTGGCATAAATGTACCACTTTAGACACAGAGATTGTTAGAGTGGATCAAAACACAAAACCCAACTATATGTTGTGTATAAGAAACACACTTTAAATATAAAGACACATATAGATTCAAATGGGATGGAGAAAGATATGCCATGCCAATACTAATCAGAAGAAAGTGGGAGCAATTATGTTAATTGCAGAGAGAGCTGACTTCAAAGTAATCCAAGATAAAGAGAGACATTACATAATGACGAAGAGGTTAGAACTCCAAGAAATCATAACAATAATAAATGTCCATATATCTAACAATAAAGCACTAAAATGTGAAGCAAAAACTGATAGAACTGCAAGGAGAAATAGATAAATTGCCTCTTATAATTGAAGACTTTAATACCCTCTATTAGAAATGGACTACTGTAGCAGGGAGAAGATTAGTGAAAACATAACCAAACACAACAGAACCATCAATCTACTGGATGTAATTGACAAGTATAGACTATATTATCTAACAACAGATTACATTTTCTCCTAAAGCTTACACAGGATGTTTATCAAGATAGACTGAAGGTTGATTCACAAAACACATCTTAAGAAATTTTTAAAAATACAAATTGTATGTCTTCTCTCAGACCACAATGGAATTAAGCTAAAAAAAAAAAAACAAAACAAAAAACAGTAACAGAAAGATGGCTGGAAAATCCCTAAATACTTGGATGTTTAAAAGCACATGTAAATAATATATGGATCAAAACAAATCTTAAGAAATTGAAAAATATTTAGAACTAAATGAAAATTAAAATAGAACTTATCAAAATTTGTGGAATACTAAGAGTAGTGCTTAGACAGAAATTTAGAACATTGATGCATATATTAGAAAATAAGAAAGACCTAAAATCAATCATCTAATCAGTCACTTAGGAAACTACAAAAAGAAGAGTAAATGAAATCTAGAGTAAGAAGGAGAAAAAAGCTAATAAAAATTAGAGCTGAATTTAATTAAATTGAAAATAAAATCAATAGAAAAAATTAACAAGACCAAAAGCTGGTTCTTTGAAAATACCAATAAAATCAATAAGCCTCTAGCCAAGTAAAGGAAAAAAATGAAAAGACACAAATTACTACCATCAGAAATGAAGGACAGGACATCATTACACATCCCATGGTATTAAAAGGATAATCATAGAATAATATGAACATTTCTATGCCCACAAATTTGATAACCCAGATGAAATTGACCAATTCCCTGAAAGACACAATTTGCCAAAACTCACATAAGATACAGAAATCTAAGTAAACATTTGTAAAGGAAATTCAGACAATAACTAATAATCTTTCAAAATAAGTTCCAGGCTTACATGGGTTCATTGGTGAATTTTACCAAATATTTAAGGAAAAAGCATTTACTACTTCCTTACAGTAACTTTAAGAAGATAGAAGCAGAGGAGATACTTCTTCACTCATTCTATCAGGCCAGAATTCCCCTAATATCCTAATATTTCAAGAAAAAGCTTTAGGCTAATAGTGCTCATGTATGCAAAAATCCTCAACAAAATACACATAAGCAAATTGCATCAATGTACAAAAATAAGGGTGCTGCATAATTGAGAGGGGATTAACCCAGGTATGGAAGTTTGGTTCAATATTTGAAAGTCAAGGTAATCCATCGCATCAACAGGCTTAAAAAGAAAAATGAAACAATCCTACCAAAAGATGCATGAAAAGCATTTGACAGAATCATTCATGATAAAAACCGTTAGTAAAGTAGGAATAAAGGGAAACTACCCTCACAGGGCTGTCCAGTCTCTTTTCTTTTCTGCCGGCAAAAACATTGGAAGAATAAGAGTTTGTCTTGGGCCACACATTAAATACACAAAAACCAACAAAAGCCTATCAGTAAAAGGAAAGGTCCAGACATACTTTTTGTGATATCTTGTGGGTAAAAACTAGAGTAGGGACTTGTGTGGGAAAACGGCCCTGGGCCTCAGCCCCTTCACTGTGAGCACTGGAATGCTCATCTAAGTTGGTGATGGGGGGTTGGAATGTGTAGTAGAACAGATGAGAAACTAGTCTGGGAAATGTTTAGATAGAGATCAGCATATAAATAAAGCTAGAAATCAACTGATTAACTACCCTGCCACTGAAACTATCTTACCTATAGGCTGTAACTCTCCCTCATTAAATCCTACCCAAAGTATTCTTTAATCTATAGTTTATTACTTCTTTGTCCTTTAGCCTGATAGCTTCCTTCCTTGAATGAAACATTGTCTGTTTATGTGAAACATTGAACAGTTACTTTCTTACATTTTTATCTTGTATATGAATGTTCCCAAATTCCTAACAAAAAGACCTTGAAAATTCTGCTCAAGAGGGTGCCCATCAGCCTTGCTAGGGGCTGACATGATGTCATCTCTCATGGGTTATAAACACCGTGTGTTTGTGTGTGTGTGTATCTATACATTTTACAGTGCCTTCTTTCCCTTTGTCTGTCAGACCCTGAGCAATCAGGTAAAGTCTCTGCATAGAGGGACTTCTAGTTCACTGTGCTGCAGCTCGATTCGCAGGTTGCAACAGATGGTGCCCCCTCTGAAGACTTCTCTCAGGTTGTGGTAGCAGGGGGGAAGGCATTGCGCTGGTCTCAGAGCTGCAGTTGGAGGGGGAAAAGCGCCTTCACTGCATCTTTTTTTTTTTTTTTTTTTTTTGAGATAGTGTGTTGCTATGTCGCCCTTGGTAGAGTGCTATGACATCACAGCTCACAGCAGCCTCAAACTCTTGGGCTTAAGCAAGTCTCTTGCCTCAGCCTCCCAAGTAGCTGGGCCTACAGGCTCCCGCCACAACGCCCAGCTATTTTTTGTTGTTGTAGTTTTTAATTGTTTACAGGCCAGGGCCAGGTTTGAACCCGCCAGCCCTGGTGTATGTGGCCGGCGCCCTTAACCACTGAGCTGCGGGTGCCGAGCCTGTCCACTGCATCTTGGTAAGAGACAATGGGTGTGAGGCAAACTCCAAAAGCTCGTGGCAAGACCTAGGTTTAGGCAAAGACCCGTGAGATCCCTTGCTTCTGTTCTTCATCTTTCACATTACCGTTTCGCTCACCTGATTGAAAGGATCAAGCAGTGCCATCTCTTTCTCTGCTCATCTACTTTTTTTTTTGGCTTTTTTTCTTTTCTCTTCACCTCCTGGCACATTTCAGTAAAGGGGAACTACCCCCCTGCCCGTTTATCTAGTGGACGAGTCAAAAGTTATAAGAAATGGAAGGTGTCTTTTCTCTTTCTAATTACCTATCATTAAATTTCATTTTCCACTGGGACCCTCAGTTCAATGGAACTAGACTGAATAGATGTTAAAAAATTTTCTGCAGGCCACTGGCCCAATCTCCCTAAGATAATAAGTACCAAGGAACAGCCTTGGACACCATGGGAAGACTGAATTTAGGGACAGATCCATGGGATACCTTTACATTGCCGCTTTACTTTCAGTCTTTTTTCCTCTATTTTTCTGGACAATTCATATAAAAATAGGACAGTCTCTTTCTTAAGAACAATGTAATCATAAACTACAGCTTCGGAGCCTGTTACAGGCCTCTGATTGCAAGATTTCTCTTTGAACTCCCTTGTTCCCAATTTAAGTCCTGACACTAGGAACAAACAATTTATCCTGGCAGTACACTTCATCTCCCAAGTCACTTCCTGATATTTTGCATAAACTCCAAAAATTTATACAAAACCCTCAGACTCCACAAGTGGAATTCCAGACATGGCCTTCAATGGTCCTTGGTAACTGAATAAAGACAAAGAGAAAGAAGAAGAAAAAAAAAACAGGGCTGGCAACAAGCCCCAAGAACAGAAAAAAAAAAAAAAAGAAAAGAAAAATCTTTTTAAATGGTGGCTAACACCGTAGGAAAACATTAAGGCACTTTCTCTACTTTCCCTGAATTTTAAGACCTCTGTTTTTCTCTCCACCTCCATCTGTGGAATAAAAAGTAAAATACAGCCCGCTATGTATCCCACAGCTTCTCTGCCACTAGGATATCAAGTCTAATTGCCTATCCTACTGTTTGAATGGAATCTTATGATCAGGTTGAATACCCAACTCCTTTAGTACGGCAGGCTTTCTTTCTCAGACTCTTGAAACTTAACTGAGACTTTGTATACAACCTTGTTTTTTCTTTATTCTGGGTTTGGAGTTAAAATGAAAGGAACCAATAGGTAAGGGAGAAAGAGAGATGTGTAGAAAGACATGGGTATAAAGATATACTTTTAATAAGGAAGGATAGAAGAAAAGAGAATAATTTTATATAGGAAAGAATCTTGTGTGAAAACTTTTGTCCTAAACTAACTAGTGCTTTAAGAAAAAGAAATTAAGACAAAGAAGAAGGTCTCAAAAATGTTAAAATAGTGCTTGTACAAGTCACAAAAGTTCATGAAAGGAGATTTTAAAAGAATTTTATATGTGATTAAGTTGATTGTAATGAAAAGGGGATCTCTAGTTAAAACAACAAAGTTTTCTGTTCTCAATTTATAAGACTTAAGTTTAAAACTGTTAGGTTTTCCCATTACATATGTGTTTAAAGTAATGGGAAAATACATCAAAAGTTCAGAATTGAAGGGTCAATCTACAACTATAAAGTTAAACTGCAAATTTCATTAAAGTATTTCTCTTATTTTGCCTGCTAAAAACTATGGTTGCTACGTTACCAGTGTCTTCGAGATAAACGTACCAGGATTTAGCAAAAAATGCAAGGTCAGTTACTCATTTGGAACTTAAGAAAAAAATACACTTTACTTTCTAAAACAGCCGCCACTTTTCTTTCTTAATTAACACTGCTCTATCTGGCTCACTCTTACAGTAACTGGACATATTTTTAACAAATAGCTTCCTTCGATTTATATTTTATTCCAGACCTCAATTTTTTCCCTTCCATTTATGTAGGCATCCACTCCTGCCCTGATAGAGAACTATTGCAAAGTCCTTTGGCTCTGCAAATCAGAAAGGAAATGTTAAATAGTTAATTAGACATGAGCAGGGCAAGTAGTAGATACAACTAAACAATTTTGGCAAATTTAAACTAGCTTAAATCAAAGAAAACTAAATTGTCATACTAATTTATCATACTGAATTAATGAAGGAATGGAGCTAATCAAGACCTTATTCCTAAAACAAAGAGTGGCGTGATATGGAGGATAAGCTTGTCCCATTAGAACAATTGTATTTACCCTTAATTTTTTAAATTACTCCAAGAACAGCCCATCCACTGCTCAAAGACATTTCACACACACACACACACACACACACACACACACACACACACACACACACACACACTGACAAAGACCCCAAGCTTCTGGTATTATATAAAGAACCTCTGGAAAGCTCTAAATGGCTAGGACCTCCCCAGACTTTTGGGGAGGGAGTGGGTTTATGCTGCTGTTTTATTGCCCATAGGCCCTCTTTGCATTCCAGCCTATCTTGTAAAAGCCCTACAATGAACTGGCAACTGATGGAAAAGGAGAATCCAATTCCAGAGACAAAAAGTCTCTACCTGACAAATGCCCCCAGCAGAGAACCCATGCCTGGAACAACATGGGTTGTTTTTTCTTTTCTTTTTTCTCTTTGTCTTTATTCAGTTTCCAAGGACCAGAAGTACCAATCCCAGAGAAAAGTATTCAAATGTAACCCAGCTAAATTTAACTTTATTTAACTTTATTTCTTCAGACAGAGAGCTAAAAGCTGGTTCCCTGTTAGTATTACCTAGCCATGGAAACCAAAAAACTCATTAGAACAAATTAGTATAGCTCTTAGAAAAATTTGTTCCAAACATTTTCTTGGTATCTTATTAGCCTCCATTATTGCAGCTACTGCCATTGCAGCCATGGCTGCCACTGCTGGGCTGGCCTTCTCTTAGTCCATACACACTGCTCATCAAGCAAGTGGATATTTACAAAATCCTATTTCAGAGCTCCATTCATCAGCTATAGTAGATCAAGAAATTTTAAAAAGGCTTAATGCCTAGGTGGTGCCTGTAGCTCAGTGAGTAGGGCTCTGGCCCCATATACCAAGGGTGGCAGGTTTGAACCCAGCCCCGGCCAAACCGCAATAACAACAACAACCAAAAAATAGCTGGGCATTGTGGCAAGTGCCTGTAGTCCCAGCTACTTCGGAGGCTGAGACAGGAGAATTGCTTATGCCCAAGAGTAAGAGGTTGCGGTGAGCTGTGACAACACATCACTCTACCCAGGGCGACATAGTGAGACTCTGTCTCAAAAGAAAAAAAAAAACAGAAAAAAGACTGCCTGTTTAATTGAAACATGAAATTGTTACTTTCTCATTTATTTACTTTGTATGTACATGCCTCCAAAACTCTAATAAGGAGACCTTGAATATTCTGCTTGAGCTGGTGGCTGTCAGCCTCACTAGGGGTTGATACGGTGTCGTCTCTCCCAGGTCAAAATATTGTGTGTGTGTAAATGTCACATTACCTTCATTCCCTTTATCTGCCAGATCCTGGGAGGTCAGTTAAAGTCCCTGCATACAGGGACTCCCAGTCCTCTGTGCTGCAGCTCAGTTCCTGAGTCACAACAATATCCGACATAACAGGTGAACAAATGGTCCTCAAATAATCTGCATGAGGCCTGAAGACCACAGGTTGGACAGCCCTGATAGAACTTCTACAAAAACCATACAGCTAATATTCTTCATGGTGATAAATTAGAAGTTTTCCCATAAGATGACAATGTCCACTCTTACCACAAGAATTTCCTTCTCCATGTTGTAATGGAAGTCCTAACTTTCATGCAATAAGACATGAAAAAGAAATAAAAGTACACTGATTAGGAGGGAAAAAGTAAAACTTTTTTTTGTTCACAGATGATATGGGTTGTCTAAGTAAAAGACATTAAAGAATTAACAAAAACAAACACAAAATAAACTTCCTGAAACTAATAAGCAAATAAAGCAAGGTTGCAGGAAACAAGGTTATTATCCAAGAATAAATCTTTTTTTTTTCTTTTGAGACATTTTCTCACTTTGTTGCCCTTGGTAGAGTGCCATCACGTCACAGCTCACAGCAACCTTAAGCTCTTGGGCTTAGGCGATTCTCTTGCCTCAGCCTCCTGAGTAGCTGGGAGTACAGGCGCCTGCCACGATGCCCTGTTATTTTTTGTTGCAGTTTGGAGCTAGGTTTGAACCCGCCACCCTTGGTATATGGGGCCGGCCCCCTACTCACTGAGCCACAGGCACTGCCCAAGAATAAATCATTTTTATACATACCAACAATGAGCCAGTGGAATGAGATTAAAAACACATTACCACTTTCATTATCACCAAAAAAAAATAAAATATGTAGGCATAAATCCAACCTAACATATGCAATATCTATGTGAGAAAAGATATGAAAGCATTAAATAAATTGAGAGCTATTCTATATTCATGGATAGGAAGACTCAATATTTTCAAGATGTCGGTCCTTCCAACTTGACCTATAGTTTAACGCAATATCAGTCAAAAGCCCAGCAAGTTATGTTGTGGATATCAGTAACCCAATGCTAAAGTGTATATAGAGTTAGAAGATCCAGAATAGCCAAGACAATGTTAAAGGAGAAGAATAAATTTGGAGGACCATACTACCTGTCCTTAAGACTTGCCAACAAATCAATAGTAACCAACACAGTATGGTAAAAGTGAAAGAAAAGACAAACAATTCATTAGAATAGAGTGGGGAACCCAAAAATAGATTGACACAGTCAACCAATATTTAACAAAGAAGGAAATGTAATACAATGAAGCAAACATAGTCTGGTACCATTTGTTGAATGGTACTGGAATCATTGGACATGCACATACTAATGAACAAGTAAGTGAATCTAGGCACAGACCTTACATCCTTCACAAAAATCAACTCAAAATGGATCAGACATAAATGCAAAATGCAAAACTATTAAATTCCTACAGGAAACTTAGATTATCTTGGGGATGGTGAGAAGTTTTAAGATACAACACTAGAGTTATATGAGATAAATAATTGATAAGCTGGATTTTAATAAAATTTAAAACTCTGCTCTGTGAAAGACAGCATCAAGGGAATAAGAAGACATGCCACGGACAACAAGAAGTAATACTTGCAAAAGACATTCCTGATAAAGTACTGTCATAAAATAAAGAGCTCTTAAAACTCAATACAGAGGACAGAGGATTTTTTTTTTTCTTTTTTTTCTTTTTTTTGGCTGGGGCCAGGTTTGAACGTGCCAACCCTCGGTATATGGGGCCAGCGCCCTACTCCTTGAGCCACAGGCACTGCCCCAGGACAGAGGATTTTTTTTATCATAGTGAAACTATTCGATATGATATTACAATGATGTATACATATTGAAGGACCTCACCCCCGGCAGGGTGGCAGCCAGTTTAGGCATAAGTTTTGGTTTGGACCACATGTTGAGAGTTTCCCGTAAGATGCTAGGTGGGGGAGGGAAATCATACCTCTCTGCCCTCATAGGAGAGAGAGAGCAGTAACCAATCAGGGAAAAGGTCAAGGTGGGGAGATGGGCAGGTGGAGGGAGGGGTATAAAGGAAATTCCCAAATAGTCTGTAAGGGCTGATCTCACTTCATTTGGAGACAGCCCAGGCTCTGAGCTTGAATAAACTCCTCGTGCCTTTGCAGCGGATATCGGACTCCCAGAGTGGGGCTTGATTGGAGTCTGGGGGCTTTCATTTTGGGGGCTCCCACAGGATATCCAGCCCCTCTGGGAGACCCCCGATACCAGAGGACCACCGATCGGTGAGTATAAAACAAAAAGAACTTGCAAGTACTGTCTGTCTGGTTAAGTCTTTGTCTTATCTGTGTCTGTACAGTGTTATAAGGAATCGTGAAACGGGGAGGGGTGGACACGCCGAGGTCCTGAGCCACGAGTGTGGAGGGAAGGGAGACGTTCCTTTCCAGGAGAGAGTTACATGTTTTCTTTACAAGTTCTGGGACCAGAGAACCGGGCGTGGAAAAAGGTTGCGCAGCGCTATGGAGAAGGAACCAAAAGGGTGGTAAGGTTCTCCTACCCTGAAAAAGGGTGCTTATTTTGTCAACCGACGGTTCGCTGTTGTTACGTGTGTACTTGTCCAAATGATTTAGGAAACTTTCATTTTGAATATACGTGGCATCTGTCTGGTAAGTGTTACACGCTAGGATGTCACTTTGACCACCCGGTCCAAACTGTAGGGTGGACGAAATCCCCCACTCTAGTTATGCTGTGGTGGATCCAGAACACCAATTCAACTGAGTGCCTGGCCCACCTGTTTTTCCACAACCCACAGGTGCCAAGAGGTAACCCGGAGAGTGTGGGGACGATCCATCAACTTCTTGCAGTACTCAGGGTTACTCAGAGTACATAACGTACTCCTTTGTTTCCTCTTCTTCCTTTTACCGGTCCCTTAAGGAGTCCCCTCTTGTTTACGGGCCCAAACCCCCTACTCTGTGCCGACTACGTACTGCACCCCTTGGGAACGCAGTTGGCCAGCTACAAGATCTAGCTCTCCTGAGCCTCATTGGCAGGCATTTTTGGCCCTCCTCAGGAAATACCTGCGGGGAAAGGGGCCAGCATACGCCCTACGCCCTTTACGGAAACGTAGGCTCTTATAATAGAGGGCGAAGTATGGGACAAACTCCATGCACCCCTTTAGAGTTGATATTAGAACATTTCTGGGAGGTCAGGGCCGGAGCCCATGACCTATCCGTAGATATCAAAAGAGGCCTTTTGAACACTTTCTGTGCCTCAGAATGGCTCTCCTTTGGGGTTGGATGGCCCCAAGAGGGCACTTTCCACTTGCCCTTGGTCAAGGCAGTAAAGAATAAGATTTTTCAACCTGAAGGTGGCTACCCAGACCAAGTGCCTTACATTATAGTATGGGAATCTCTGACTATAGACACCACCCTTGGGTAAAGCCTTACTTAATTCCACAGGAAACTAAAGATTTGGCCACTAGAGAAAAGCCACCCACAACCCAGGCCCAGAAAAAGGGGCTATATCCTGTATTACAGGATTCTGGAAATGATTCCTTCCTCCCTCCCCCTTATCACGAAAATACATCTACAGCTCCCCAGCTCCCTGAGGGGAGCAGCCGGGGAGGCTCCTCCAGCCCCTGACTCTACATCAGATAGACCCCCCAGCACAAGGGACCCGTAGTAGGAGGGGGGCAGCCCCGGGGGGAGAACCAGCTATTACCCTTCCCCCCCACGCCAACTGGAATAGACAATATTATTATTGGCCCTGTGCTACTTCAGATTTCTATAACTGGAAGACTCAAAACCCTCCTTTTTCTGAAAATCCTATAAGTTTGATAAGTTTGCTCGAGACTGTTTTGTTCACTCACCAACCCATCTGGGATGATTGCCAGCAGCTTTTACAGGTCTTGTTCACCACTGAGGAAAGGGAAAGAATCATCCAAACCAGCCACCAAAATGTTCCGGGACCTACTAGAGCACCAACCCAAATTCAGGTGGATATCGATGAGGCCTTCCCAATTAGGTGGCCTCACTGGGATTACAACACGGGAGAAGGTAGGGAGCATCTATGAGTTTACCACCAGACTATTTTAGCCGGTCTCTGGGCTGCAGCCCATAAACCTACCAATCACAGTAAGATTTATGACATAAGACAGGGCAAAGATGAATCCCCTGCAGCATTCCTAGAGACCTTAATGAATGCCTTCCGACAGTGGACCCCTTTCGATCCCAAGGACCCGGATCACAGATCCACGGTTGTGATGGCTTTCATTAACCAGTCAGCTCCAGATATTAAAAGGAAACTCCAAAGAATAGATCGGTTAGGAGAAAAGACCGTTAGGGACTTAGTATCAGCTGCGGAGAGGGTTTATAATAGCAGGGAGACTCTTGAAGAAAAGGAAAGAAGGGTTGAAAAGCGCAGAAACAGGGACTTAGCAAAGATCCTCTTAGCAGCTGGGGCCCCTCCTGAAGAAAGGGGGAAACATTTGCAATCTTACCTGTTAGATGGGAAGGAAGAGAAAGGAAAAGGAAAACATAGGCCTCCCCTTAGGAGTGATCAATGTTCCTTTTGTAAGGAGTCAGGACATTGGGCTCAAGAATGCCCCAAGAGACAGGGGAGGTGAGCCCCTAAAGTGCTCGTCACAGCCAAAGACAGCGACTGAAGGTGTCAGGGCTCAGATCCCCTCCACGAGCCCAGGGTAACATTAAAGGTGGAGGGGAAACCAACAAACTTCTTAGTGGACACCAGAGCCCAATTCTCAGTCCTAAAGAAACCGGAAGGGACCTTGTCAGGGAAAAGATCCCAAGTACAAGGGGCTATGGGGTCAAAATTATACACTTGGACCATTGACCGGAAAGTGGACCTAGGAACTGGCATTGTGACTCATTCTTTCATGGTTATCTCTGAGTGTCCGTACCCTCTGTTGGGAGGGACCTCCTGAGCAAAATGAGGGCCCAGATTCACTTCACAGAAAAGGGTGCTCAACTCCTTGGAAGCCAAGGACAACCCATACATGTTTTGACTCTCAAGATGGAGGATGAATATCGCCTCCACAAACCAAAGGACAGAGATGAGCTGGACCCCCAGGTAAAGATATGGATGAAGGAGATCCCTGAAGCATGGGCAGAGACTGGGGGACCAGGGAGGGCCGGACACTGCCCACCAATCTATGTAGAATTGAAAGTTGGGACTAGTCTAATCGTTATAAAACAATATTCCGTAGGGTACTGGTGAAACTTACTAAATGTAGAGTATCAATGTCTTTATATAGTGATTAAGAAAATGCTATGAGGGCTATTTCTCACAGTACGATCAAAATGTTTCTGATTGTATATGAAGCACATTCTGCCCTATGATTGCGCCAATGTACACAATTATGATTTAATAAAATTATTAAAAAAAAAAAAGTGAGGGTTTTCCAGCTTCTAAATGATCAGGCAGAAAATGCAACCCATCAGCTACAGAATTAGTAACAGCAAACTCCTATGCTTTTCCATACTAGGTACTGTACGTAATTTACACACCACAATTCCTCATTTAACCAGTAAATGAGTTCCATTTAACCATTATAAACTATTAGGTCATGCCTACTATTCTTTTAATGGTTCTAGGCAAGTAATTACAGATACAACAATATAAATGTTGATTTCCTAGATTTGACAACTGCTAAAAAGAGTTTTCAGTACTACATTAGATACTAATGATAGACCTACAGAGCCTAATTTTAAAGTGCCTATCAGGGCATAATAAATCTTGTAGAAGCCTCAGCCTCTGCAATATCATCACAGGTTAATAGCTTTACAAATCATAAACATTAATATGGAACAATCTAGGGAAAAACTCTTCTGGTGCATCCAGTTTCTTATAGGCTTCTTCAATGAGCATTAACATGTTCTTAATCTGGGAGGAATTATGAAGAACATCCAAGTCCTTTAGAAGAGCATTCTGGTTTGGAATTAGTGTCAAATTTCTTACTGAAGTGTGGGTACTTTGAGACTTTCCTGAGAAAGTTCTGGGAGAGTACACTACTACTATCCATTTGGGAGAGTACACTACTACTATCCATTTGAAGCATTTGTTTTAGTGTCTTCTCTTCCTCTTCTACCTCACTTTCCAGAATTTCAATTTTGTTCTTGAGGCTCTAAAAATCCTCAGTCATCAATTCTGCAGTCTCTACCATTCTTTCTATTTCTTCCTGCAATAATGCCAGACCTTCTTTATTAGCTTGCTCCCGTGCCCTTTCCATATCCAGTAGACTTGACATGTGAGTTAAATCATTCAGCTTTTTAGGAGGGACTTTTAGGGTTTCACAAAGTTGTAGCAATCTTTTTCAGCAAGTTGAGACGATACTGTATTTCTTCTTTTTCTTTACTACTATTACTCAAAACTGTTATTATTACCGATACCATTTTTGTTTGCAAATACTCTCTGCTACTTTTTGAGAGTGGTTGCCAGATTTTCCTTTTGTTGGGTGCAATCTTTACCTGTTCTATATTAGTATGCTTTTGTTTGTCCTTTAGAAGACAGATGCTCTGGATGATTTTTTTTTCTTTTTCCTGTGTTTCTAACTTTTTTTCCTGACAACTCTTCATCGACATCAGTTTTTCATTTTGAATTTCTTTTTAACTGTTGAGACTTTTTCTTGGAAACATATCGTTTACCAGGCATCTTGATCACAGATTTCTCAGGAACCCTTCCGGGAGCCATGCTCAGGATAATTTGAGCCCAAACCAAAAATATCCTGTTAAGACTCCAGAATAATTTTCTTTGATTCAAGGTCTTGCCTTCTACACACACTGGGGAAGGTGTTTGGCCCCCAAGGCTCTGGGCAAATCCACCCCTGGGCCTTTGCTGAGTATAGCCCAAGCAGCATCTCTCAGCCATTGGAGTTAAGTGCCTGCAGCTATCCCAGGCTGGACCTGTAGGCTGGAGTCTCTGGCAGTCTAGGATGTGCAGGGTGGCTCTGCCCTCCATTGATCTGCTAGGCATTGCTCTAGAAGGGGCTCACCATGGCAGCCCTGTCCCTGTGGCAGTCTTACCTCCCTAAGCACAGAGGCTCTTTAGGCATCCATGAAAATCTAGGTGGAGGCAGGGTCATACACACAGCTCTCGTACAATGCACTCCTGTAGAGGTGGCACCACATGAACACTGCCATGGTTTATTACCCATGACCTCAGAAGGGACGGACACTACGTTACTGCACTGGAGTCACATGTGGGTTGGCTAAGGATGGCTGCAACTGAATGTGGGGAGCACAGAGTTGGGGTGCTTCCAGCAGTGAGCACCAATGTTTTGTGGGTGTTCTCATGTCTCTGTTGTGACATAGTTCTGTACCTTTGCCTTGGCAATCTGGGCCTGTGATGAGATGAGAAGAACAAATAATCTCCACCATGCCATTGAGGTCACTGTTTAGTATCTTCTTCTTCTTCTTCTTTTTTTTTTTTTTTTTTGAGACAGACTCTCAAGCCGTCACAGCTCACAGCAACCTCAAATTCCTGGGCTCAAGCGATTCTTTTGCCTCAGCCTCCCAAGCAGCTGGATCTACAGGCACCCGCCACAATGCCTGGCCATTTTTTGGTTGTAGTTGTCATTGTTGATTGGCAGGCCCGGGCTGGACTCGAACCTGCCAGCTCCAGTGTATTTGGCTGGCACCCTAGCCACTTGAGCTACAGGTGCCAAGCCACTGTTTAGTATCTTCATTCAATAGCACCTTGCCTCTGCTGACCCACACCAGCCTCTTTTTCGAACAGTAGCTAGGCCACATCCAACGGTGTCCCAAACACACCATTGTAATTTTGAAAATGGAAAAACATGTTCAAGCTGAGAATTTCACAAATCTTTAACTTCTACTTCCCTTTGATGATAAGGTCTGTCTTTAATTTCACTCTGTCTTTTTGCATTTTATAATAAACAGTCAAGAGACTGAAACCATGCAGCACCCTCAATAGTCTGATTAGAGATTTCTTCTGCTAAATGTCCTATATCATCACTCCCAAGTTCCTTTTTCCATAACACAATGAGACATAATTATCATTCAGCCAAGCTCTTTGCCATTTTATCACAAGACTTGCTTTTAGTCCAGTTTCCAATTTCATATTCCTCATTTCTACCTGAGATCACATCAGAATGGCCTTCACTGTCTACATTTCCAAAACCATTCTATTTGAGACCTTTTAGGTCATGTCTAAGAAGATTGAAGCTTTCTTTACCTGCTCCTCTTCTACTGAGCCCTCATCAGAGTCACCCTTAACATTCCATTAGTGGCTATTCAGGCTTTCCCCATGTACCTCCAAAGTCTTCTAGCCTCTGCCCATTAGCCACTTCCAAAGCTGCTTCCTCATTTGTTATGGCAGCTCCTTGCTCCTGGTACCATTTGTTTTGGTCCATTTAATGAATATTTCTGGTCAGGTGGTTAATATATAACAGAAGTTTATTGCTCACAGTTGTGAAGCCTAGGAAGTCCAAGGTCAAGGCACCAGTCATGTCGGTGTCTGATGAGGCCTCATAGATGACGCATCCTTGCTGCATCCTCACCTGGTGGAAGGCCATGGACAAGCTTCCTTGGTCTTCTCATGTAAAGTTACATATCTCATTTAAGAGTCTCTTCACTCATAACTTAATCCCCCTCTAAAGGTCCTACCTCTTAATAATGTTGCACTGGAGATAAATGTCAGCATGAACTTGGGGGAATACAGACATTCAGAGCAGAGCTCCTGCTGACGTGGTCAGAAGTGCTCTTCCTCTGATTTCTGGGCTTCAGTGCATTTGTCACAGTTCTCTCCCTTTCCCTTTGTTCCTGAGAATTGCTATCTTTTAAAAATTCCTGTGGTAGTGGGCATATGGTCAATCCCCCAGCTTTTTGAAGAATCTCAGTTAGGTTTTTTTTTTTAAGCAGTGTCTCACTTTGTTACCCTTTGTAGATTGCCATGGCATCATAGCTCTTAGCAACCTAAAACTCTTGGACTCAAGCAAATCTGTTGCCTCAGCCTCCCAAGTAGCTGGGACTTCAGGGGCCCACCACAATGCCTGACTAGTTTTAGAGAAGGGTTATTGCTCTTGCTCAGGCTGATCTTGAACTCTTGAGCTCAGGCAATCCACCCACCTCGGCCTCCCAGAATGCTAGGATTACCACACCCTACTAGAATCTCTGATGCTTGTTTTCAGTGAACTTTCTCAGCTTTCAGGGATAAAAAGAAGATTGATGATGGACTCTGAAGGGAGGATGGGTAGGACAGTAGAGGGAATGAAGTTGTCTCCAGTGTCCTGAGTGTGTGTTTCCAGCAACCAACCACAAACTCCTAGTCAGGGAGGGAGTGGTGGTGAAAGAAATGAGCAGAGGTGATGGCATAGTTCTGGAACATGTTGTACTAGCTCCAGGGACTGAGGTGGGACTACCTCTTGCTCTGTCACCATGGACAAGCCCCTACTCCTTGAGGCTGAGAATTCAATTAGGACAATCATACTAGGTCCAGATTTGGATGAGGATTAAATAAAACTATATATTTAAGGGTGCAAAGCACAACTCCTGGCACAGAAGTGCTTTACATGTTAATCTGTGTGGATGCCAATAGGCTAGCAGGATATGAGGGGATAGTTATTCAGAGGCCAGGGACAATGAGGATGTGGCAGGGGAGAGACAGGACAGAGAGGCAGCTTCATTCACCCTTCCCTGCAGCCAAGCAGGGTCAAGCCCTGGGGTCAGATGTGGATTCCTGCCCTGTCACACTCTCCAGGATGTTGGTAAGTCTGAGAAACAAGATAAATTCCAGCTATGAGAATGTAGTCTTGACTAGAGAGTGTGACTGGGGGTGTCATACCTTCTGCCTCCTTGGGCAGGCTAAGAGGTCCCCTGAGGTCTTAGAGAAGACTGAGAGTAAGTAAAGGAGTCAGAAAGCACAGGTAGCAGGTGGCCAGGGTTTCACCAAGCAGTAATCAGGTTCTATGTATGGATTATACAGGGGCAGGGCTGATGGCCAGGGAGGAACAGAGGGCAGCTTGAGGTTGGGGTGGCCTTTAATTAAGGTTCCAACATCTCAACTCACCTCAACTGAGACTGGTGGCCACCTCTGGGTCTGGGGTAGGCCAACGTGGGTCTCTGGTACATCCTGAAATGGTGAGATAAGAGAGTGTTGGACCATACAGGATGGTCCCAGAGTCCCCTCGGTGGCTGATGATGAATGGGAATGTGGAGGAGGCGAAGAAGGTGCTGTGCTACGCAGCCAGTGTGAACAAGAAGACCATCCCTCTCACTCTGCTTAATGAGGTATGAGGCTTCAGGCCAGGAGTAGGGCAGCATCTATGGAAAGGCCCTTTTCCTTCTCATTCAGAGGCTGAACCCAGCCCACTGCTTAGGACCATGGTGGCAGCAAAACTGAACCCTGCCAGGCACAGGTGGGAAGCCAGCTGGGACAGACTTTGTGGGCCCTGTGGGGGTGGGAAGAAAGCTGGGTCTCGTCTCAGCTGGTCTCTGGCTGGTCCTGTCTGTCTTACAGCTGAAGCTTCCCGGAAAGAAGGTGACCAAGGCATCGATTCTGGACTTTTATAATAATACACAACTCTACAAGCTGACTGTGGTGTTTACCATTGTGTGGTGAGCATCCAGAGCTGGCTTTTGGGTACTGCAATGATATTTGCAGGCCAGAGACTCATGTGAGGGACGGGGGAACAGCCAGGCCATGGGGAGAGGACCCAGCGACACACAGAATGGGTTTCTGTGCCTACTTCTCTCCTCCACTTCTTCCTACCCTGACCCTCTCTCCTCTGCCCGTGTCTTTATCCCTGACTCTGCCCTTTGTATGCCTGTCTGTGTATATGTTTCTCCTGGCTCTCTAGGTTTACCATCAGTTACAGCTATTTTACCTTGGGCTTCATGATGACAGATGTTGGTTTGAACACCTACTTCAGATATGTTATCCTCGGTGTCATGGGGGCATGTCCTCGGCTGTTGCTTATCTTTGTCTTGGAGCAGATGGGGTTAAAGTGGAGCCTGGCTGTGTCTCTCCTCATAGCTGCCTTCATGACCCTGATTCTCCATTTCTTCCATGAAGGTGCGGCTCCCTTTCCCCAGAACCTGCCCAGCACTTGTGACCTGGCCACCCAAGGAGACATCTGGGTCTCGGCTCCTCTCCCATAGCACACAACCTTGCTACTGCCCCTCCAGAGGGGGTGCCAACCTTCAACCCTTTCCCTTCCTGGGAGGATCGAGAAGACAGGCCCCCCATAAATCAGAGGCCTGAGACAGGAGGGTGTGCTGTTCAGAGGAATGATCCTTTTCTGGGACAGTGGGCAGCCTTTCCCTGCTGATTCCAATCCACTCCAGAAGCAGATCTATTGTTAAACGTGAACAGATAACAGCAAAAATATTCTTTTATTTGCTACACTAGGCCCTCCTCTCTTCAGCAGCCCCTTTGTCTGGGAAATCTCTATCAACCTTAACTTCCAGGAATAACCTGGGTCTAAAAGTTGAGCAGAATCTTCCATTCAGTTCTGAGGAGCTGCTCTCGCTTGGAAGTCTGCCCTTCCCAGGGCTCAGTGCCCTGCTCTTGTGGGATCTCCACTAGAAAAGGAAACAGGACAGGCAATATTTTCAAAATGTCGGCAAGCCCTAGACAATGAACATTCCCAGCACACGGGACTGGAGAGCCAAGGGGAGGTGCCAGTGCACACCCACTTAGAATTTCTGAGTCCAGAGCTCTGTGGGGTGGGGTGGGGGGGTAGACAGGGGAGGCCGTGTCCAGGTCTGTTTTTGAGGGGCTCCCTCCCTTTCTCTGGGTGCTGGAACTAAGTGTGCCTCTACTGGGACCCTGCCTCCCAGAAATGTAGGCAGTGTTGATTACCTAACACAAAATGGGAAACAAATTCATTGTTAAGTATGTATTGCATGGCCAAGTTTTTGTTTGAATTTTGTGGGGTGGCACAGAGTCTTGCTCAGTAGTCTGGCTGGAGTGCTGTGGCGTCAGCCTAGCTCATAGCATCCTCAGACTCTGCCTGGCCTCAAACCATCATCCTTCCTCAGTGTCCAGAGTAGCTGGGACTATACAGGATCCACCACTATAGTTGAGTAATTTTTAGTAAAATGTCCAGCCTGGACTTAAACTATTACCTTAAAGGAGTCTTCTGTCTGGGCTATCTTGAGTGCTAGGATGGTAGGCTTGAACTACTCTTCCCAGATCTTTGTGGTTTTCTTAGAAAGTGGTCTATATGTATTGAGTCAAGCAGAAATATGGGGAACTCTTACATGTGCGAGAGAAACTAGGAACAGACTCACAGTGGATACAACCTAGATCTCCACTATCATCCCAGAGTCAAAAAAAGCCAGATCCAGCATAAGGCTGGGGCAGGGTCCTCAGAGGTTAATGGTTCAGGAGAAGGGCTCCAGTGCTACCACACCTGTGTCACCGCCTTAACATGCACATTACTAGACCAGGGTGGGGAGTCCTGGGAGAATTAGCCCTAAACTCAGCAGTTCAGGCCCCAGGAGCAAAGGCCTGCTGCCCTGACCACCTCACAGAGCTCATGTGGGAGTGCCCTGGGTGGCATCCTGGCACAGAGGATCCTGACTGCAGGCCTGGTCCTGAGTGGAGGCTTGAGGAGGAGTAGGTGGGTGGGGTCATGCTGAGTGAGGCGGTGGAACAGAGGACAGATTCCTGTAGGTAGAAGCCTGGGGCCTTCCCACTCCCACTGACCAACTCTCCCACTGCAGATGTCCTAACTTCCAGCCTGGCTGGGCCCCTTGCACACTGACCCTCTGACTGAATGCCTGAGCTGAACAGAACTCTGGGAGGGATTAGGAGAGGGCTGATGCGCAGGACTCCCCCACATGCCTCGAGGGGAGAATGGCTTTAGATTCATGTGATCGTGTTGTCTAGCCACAGAGCTGATATCCATAAGGATCCTGGCGATTATGCTTGGGGAGTTCAGCCTGGATGCCACTTGCACTATGTTGTACATCTACCAAGCCCAGATCCTCCCGACTGTCCTCAGGTATGGGGTCTGCTGGGCAAGGGGACATGGGGAGGGACAGACGATTACAAGGCAAATGCAGCAGCTGAGATTCAGCATTCACCTAGTGATGAGCACAGTACTGAATGGTTTAAGTGGATTATCTTATTTAACAACAACAGCAATAATCCAACCACAAATACTTCCATTAACCATATTTTGGAAAGCAAAACCAGAGGCATAAAGGCACTTGACCAAAGTCATAGTAAGTGTCAGAGATGGTTTACACCCCAGCTGGTCTGACTCAGTTTCTACCCTGCAGCCTCCACTGCCTGGAATGTGTTTAGGTCCCTCTGAAGCTAAGCCTTGTCCCATGGTTGGTGGCAGGGGAACATCTTCCTGTCCATCTAGCACTACTGCCGGTGCCTCTGCCCCCGCATCCACACAGCACTGCATAGTCCTTACCTCTCCCCTTCCTGACTCCCACAAGGGAGGCCCAGAAGAATGAGTGAGATGGGACATAGTGGTGACTGGAGGGTGTGGGCTCTTGGGCAGCTGCCTCCCCAACCCCAGGCAGTCTTGGCCCAGAGTCCTCCAGACAAGCTTTCTCTACTTTCAGGACTACAGGTCTGGGGCTGATAACTCTGGTCTTCGGGGCTGGATCCATTTCTTCCATGACAATGATCAGCCAGGCCCCCTCCCTCTTGCCCATATTTCTCTGCTGCATCTCAGTTCTTGTGGGCTTAGGCTTCTCCTCTCTGCTGCCAGACACAGGAGATCGGCCCTTGTCCCAAAACCTGCAGTACTTTCTACAAAAGAGGTAGGTGTGCCAGCCCCCAGCTCTGCCAACAAGTGGCCCAGTTATGATGTCCTTAGCACTGAGAGAACTCAGGTATTGTCCACCTGTGCCCATTTTCCAGAAAGATCTGAGTGCACACAAATCTCCCAGCTTTTCTGGATGCTGCTGTCTGCCCAAGTCCGGAGCAGCCCAACTTCTGCTAACTCCCATCCTACCTGGCTCTCCTGACCTTGCTAGGTCAAGGTCTCCTCTATCCTTGACCCTGTCCACCCCTCTGGATAGAGGCACTGCTTTGGGGGATACCTTCCATGAGCCTCCAGAGATCCCCTGGGCTCCTTCCTCTCCCAGGGTACAGGGTACTGGCTTGGAACTGGCTTCCCCAGGACAGCTTCTTTCCTGTTGGTGAACTCTCTGCTCCTTCTAAGTGACCCAGGCTTCATTAATGCCTCTGGCCTCTTGGGCACAGTATCCCAGGACTCCATTTGGGAACTGGGCTCTAGCTAATACCTCCTTGGGCACTGCTGGCCTCTTGTCCCCTAAGTGTCCCCTTGATGTGACTTATCTTGATTGGCAGAACCATCCCTGCTGGGGGCTGTGCCAATGAGCCTGTCACTCTCTCCCTGGACTTGGGGTAAGTGCCAGAGTGAAGCAGAGACTGTGTGAGGTCCTACAGTGCCCTCTCCTCTAAACTACAGGAGTCACCTTCTTCTGCCCTGCTGCTCACCACCTCCCTTCTTCCCTCCCTCCCTCAAACCCTTACCAGAACAACATTCACTGGGCATTGTTCCAGGGCTGAATGATCAACAAGAAGTCAGAAGTCCCCACCCTTGAGCAAGTCATAGTTCATGAGGGGACATACGCGTAAGCAGTTTTCACTAGTGGACTCTGAGAACAGGATGTGCAGGACCCATAGGATCTAACAAGAGAAGAACTTTAATTTAGGGGGGAGTTGGAACATTTGAGTAGGGCTTTGAAGGATGAATAGGAGTGTGCCCCATTGTAGAGAGGGCAAGTGCAATGCTGCAGAGTAAGAGAGCAGAGTTCTTGAGGATACAGGCTTTTCAGCCAGAGGGCCTGGATTTCTATTCTGTGCTACCACTTCCTAGTGTGTGCACAAGGAAGTTACCTCATACCTCTGAAACTCAGGTTCTTCATTTGAAAAATGGAATAATAACACAGTAATGAAATAGCTAACCTGTGTTGTTTACCATATGGCAGGTCCTGTTGTCTATATGAGGTCTACAAAACTCATCCTAAATAAAGTGATACATATTTTCATGAGTTATGAATATCACTCCTGTCACCTTTGAAGTACTCTCCTAGGAAGCTACTATGCACTGACACCAGTCTGCAGTCTAGTCTTCAAAGCAATTTTGGAACTTGTTTTCTGCAATAACCACCAGAGTTGTCGTTGTGTGCACACAGAAACACACAACAAGAATATGAATGTCGGGTGGCACCTGTGGCTCAGTGAGTAGGGCACCGGCCCCATATACCAAGACTGGTGGGGTCGAATTTGGCCCTGGCCCAAGCCAAACTGCAACAAAAAAATAGCCAGGCATTGTGGTGGGCACCTGTAGTCCCAGCTACTCAGGAGGCTAAGCCCGAGACAAGAGAATCGCCTAAGCCCAAGAGCTGGAGGTTGCTGTAAGCTGTGATGCCACTGTACTCTACTGAGGGCAATAAAATGAGACTCTGTCTCTAAAAAAAAAATACGAATGCCACTCACCAAGACACTACCATGCACAGACAGGAAGCACAGCCATCAGACACAGATATAAAAAAGTTATGAAACCTTGCTGAGTTGTTTATACAATGTTGCCAATATATGTGCTTCATGGCAAGTTTGGGAACTTAATTTTCAGACCTCCTACAACACAGTTCTAATGGTTATTCAAGACAAAGTTTCAAAACTGTTTTGAAGGTTGGACTAGATGAGGAATTGCAACATAACTTCTCAAGGGAAGTCCATCAAAGGCAAATGTAGCAATATACTATAATTTCAACTGCAGCACTCTTTACAGGATGAGTTTTCAAACTTAATTGTCTTAATTGCATTATGTCACTTTGTCCTCAAAACAACCACATGTGAGGTATGTCCTGTGATTATCCCCATTTTACAGATAAGAACACTGTAGCACATAGAGGTATGGCAGATGTAGTCCAGCTTTCCCCTTACACAGAGTTTCTGAGAGGATTACATCCACATACACCAGTGGCACAGGCTTTGGCATGAGGCAAGGGCTCAGTAAATTCTAGTGATGAGGATAGTAGACCAAACCCAAGGACACATAAAAGAGAAGGGTCTGGTTGGGGTTGAGACAGAGCAGGGCTAAATCTGGAGGTCAGGTTCCCTCGGGCTCCTGGTGAAGCCAGGCTAGGGACCTGTGGGAGAGAGAAAGCCCCACCTCTCAGGAATTCAGGTTTGGGTACAGAAGAAGGTGCCTCAGCGTTGTTGTTTTTCTCAGCTCCCCGGAAGGTATGGTCCAGGACATAACCTCTGAGGACGCCTTCAGAAAGCAGAGCGAGAATGACTTGACTGAGAACACTTTTTCTGATAATATGCCTGAGGAAGTGATACGGAACACAATTCTCAATGCCCAGATGAGACTTAACACACCCACTTCCTCTAATACTGCCGTGGAGCAATGGAGAGGCTCAGAAGACAGCAATCAGGCTCCCTGAGGGCCAGGCCCCCAAGTCTCCTCAAGTTGGAGTTGAGTGGCTTGGCATAGGGTTGTGGACTACACAATGCAAAGTCCTAATCCAGTGCCCCATGGGGGCGAGGGTCAGTCCTGCTCCCAGGTTGGATGCCCACGTCCAGAATTAGCCCCTTCTGGGGAAGCCAGGTTGTGAGTCCTTCCAATAAAAGCACCATGTTGGCCTTGAGATGGTGGTCAAATGTGGCTGTGTCTAGAGACCCCAGGGGCTCTGGCTTGGAGGAGGGCAGCTCAGGCAGGATCCCAGATCCTTGGTGTCTTTGGCTACTCCTAGGGGGACAGTGAGGAGCTCTTGGTGTGTGCAACAGGGGTAACATGCATGAGGTCCTGGGGTGGACAATGGGTGGGCCTGAGCCTTCTCCCCAGCCACACCCTCTAGTGTGTGTGCCACCAGCATGGGTGGGCATCAAGCTCAGGCACAGGCTGAGGACAGATTTCAAAGCTCTGTTTTAGGCATCAGCCAGGGCTGGGGTAGAATGGAAAGAAATGATGAGAACTTCTCCCTTTTGTCCCACCACATGGGGCTTTCCCACACTGTTTTCCCTCTGATGCTCCTAAATAAGCATGACCCTGGGGATTGTCCATCTCAGTCCTCCTCCTTGGGGCTGCCCAGCCTAGCTGACCAATGTCCTCCATCCTGGAGGACGAGCCCCCATAGCCCAGCTCACAGTCTCTCTTGCCTGCAGATGAGTCTCCCCTTCTCAGACTGCACAGGGCCTCTTCTGGGCAGAGCTCAGGGCTCTTCAGCCAGTGAGCCCAATGAGGAAGCACTTCATCAAGACCCTCAGCGCTAGCTCCTCACTCTCTAGGAAGGGACTTCCTGAGGTTGGGGTCTGCCTCCTCTGTGCACTCTTGCCCAGAAACCTGTCCAATTCCTCAGAAGTTTGAGGACAAAGAATCATGTCAGTCCTCATGGAGCCAGAACAGCACAAATTTCTCCTCTGAACCTACTGTTCAACATTTCCTCAGAGCCCATCTTTGGTAAACGTAAACAATGACTCCCAGCCCTGTCCACATGAACCTCTGAATCTTGGGTTACGGGGGACAATAGACCATCAATGAGTAGCAATAATTGTGGGATCTGTCCTGTGACCTCAGAGGAGGTAGGAAAGGGAGGGAAGGAGAAGCAGAAAAAAAAACATTCATTTCTGAGGTATAGAGGCATGAAAATGCCTGACATATGTGAGGATGGTTGACAGAACAAAAGAGGCTGAGACATAGGCAGGATCCAGCTCTTACAGTGTCTTAGACATTTGCAGTGTGACGGCACCAGGTGAGCTTGAACACAACTTGGGACCTCTCTGAGCTTCAGTGTCTGCTGCTGCATAGTGGAAATGGGCCTTCACAAGGTTGGAATGCAGATTCAGAGAGGTCATGAACGGTGGCTATTACCCATGGGTGCCAAACTTGTAAGTCTCCCACAGCTTGTCACTCATTCTTGCAGAGGTCATGGGTCTGAGATGTCTGTGTCACAAGCAGAGACCTTATTGGGCACAGGGGCCAGAACACACTCATCCTTGCCAACATGAACAGGAAACTTTCTACAAAATAGCCACCAAGTTGAGCACGTGACATGTGTTAATTCCTTTAATCCTTTCAGATGACACTGTGTATTATGTTTTATTCCCATTGTGTCAGTGGGAAACTAAGACAAAGATCGAACGATGTACTCAAGGTCATACAAAGTCACAAAGTTCTAACTCTAAAGTGTGAGGGCAGCAAGTCTCCTCCTTATTATTATAAATGGCATATTACTATAAAGGAAATTCATGGTTGCTAGTCACAAACCAACAGGACAGAACTGCCCTTCCACACCTTATTTCCAGGGACAGTCACTTAATCATTTGACACATATGGGAAGGTTTGTTTTGTTTTTTTGCAGTTTTTGGCCAGGGCCAAGTTTGAACCCACTACCTCCAGTATATGGAGCTGGCGCCCTACTCCTTTGAGCCACAGGCACCGTCTGTTTTTTTTGTTTGTTTGTTTGTTTTTTTAACTTTCTTTCTTTTTCTTTCAAATTAATATGAGGGTACAAATTTTTAGGTTATATTGTTCTCATTTCCAAGGTAAAGTTCAACTTGTAGAAAAGCCCTTCACCCAAGGGGTGTGCTGAACACCCTCACATTGTGCATATTAGGTGAGATCTTGTCAATTGCCCTCTCTCCTCTGCCTTCCTCCCTCCCCTCTCTCTTCTCTTTCCTCCCCCTGGCTAGTCTCTACTTGCATTTTTTCTTCATGTGGGCATGTTTTTGTTTATGTATTGGTTTCATATTTATATTGGGTACATTGAATACTTTTTCCTCCTTTCTTGAGATACTTTACTAAGAAGAATGTGTTTCAACTCCAGGTAAACACAAATAATGTAAAGTCTTCATCTTTTTTTTTTTTTAGACAAAAGGTCTTTATTGGTGGGGGATGCCACAGAGCAGCATTAGGGAGGAGAGAAGAGAGAGAGAGAAAGAGAGAGAGGGAAAGTGTGGGGAGAAAGGGGGAGAGAGGAGAGAGCTAGATAGATATGGGAAGAGAGGGGTAGAGAGAGAAAAGAGCAAGTCTTCATCTTTTCTTATGGCTGAATAGTATTCCATGATATACATATGTGACCTTTGGTTAATTCATTCACGAATTGATGGGCATTTGGGTTGCTTCCATGACTTGGCAATTGCGAATTGAGCTGCAATAAATATTCTGGTGCAAATGTCTTTGTGGTAAAATTATTTTTGTTCTTCTGGGTAGATACCTAGTAATGGGATTGCAGGATCAAATGAAAGGTTGACTTTTAGTTCTTTCAATGTACTCAGCCCTAATATAGAGCTAATTTATAGCTTTCATATGAAGGCTAAAACCCAATTATAGCACAAGAATACAGGGAAAAGGGAAAGGGAGGGGAGGGGAGGGGGGGATGGGTGGAGGGAGGG
>CAUYRH010181708.1:0-10531 GCA_963574655.1 Perodicticus potto | reverse complement strand
TTTTTTGAGACAGAGCCTCAAGCTGTCACCCTGGATAGAGTGCCCTGGCATCACAGCTCACAGCAACCTCCAATTCCTGGGCTCAAGCGAGTCTCCTGCCTCCACCTCCCAAGTAGCTGGGACTATAGGTGCCTGCCACAATGCCCGGCCACTTTTTGGTTGCAGCCGTCATTGTTGTTTGGCAGGCCCGGGCTGGATTCGAACCCACCAGCTCAGGAGTACGTGGCTGGCGCCTTAGCCTGTTGAGCCACAGGCGCTGAGCCGGTTTTCTTTGTTTTCAAGAAACGGTATTTCTGTGTTGCCCAGGCTGGACTTGAATTCCTGTACTCAACTCAAGTGATCTTCCCACCTCAGTTTCTGGAGTAGCTGGGATTACAGGTGCACACTACTTCACCTGGTTGGATTTTTTTTTCTTTTTTGTGGAGTCTCACTCTGACACCGTGGGTAGAGTGCCATGGCATTATTGTACTCTTCTTGCTTTAACCTCTCCAGTAGCTGTGACTACAGGCATGTGTTACAATGCCCAGCTAATTTTTCTGTTTTTTTAGTAGAGACAGGGTCTCACTGTTGGCTAGGATGGTCTTGAATTCCTAAGCCTAAGCAATCCACCCTCTTCAGCCTCCCAGAGTGCTAGGATTACCTTTTTTTTTTTTTTTTTAATACTTGCCAAAAACACAGTCAATGACACCAGTTCTATTAAAGTTCTATCTTTCTGTTATGTCAGGGTGTCTCCAGGGAAATTGAGCATATGCAGGTTTATCTTTGTGAACAGTATAAATTGGTGAGCAAACAGGAAAACAATGTATGGTCAGAGACTATTTTCTCATATGAAAATAGTCTTGGGAAGGTGTTGGTTGCAAAAAATGAATAGGATATAGTCATGTTCTTTTTTGGTTCTTTATTTATCATATTCTTTACCTATGTGCTCAAAAGGATATACAAGTACTAGAAAAGTGCCGTCCTCTGGTCTGGGTATAGTGGCTCATGCCTGTAATCCTAGCTAGCACTCTGGGAGACTGAGGCAGGTGGATCTCTTGAGCTCAGGATCGGGAGACCAGCCTGAGCAAGAGCAAGACCCCATGTCTACTAAAAATAGAAAATTAGTCTAGCATTGTGAATCACTTGATTAATCCCAGCTACTTGGGTGGCTGAGGCAAGAGCCTCACTTTAGCCCACAAGTTTGAGGTTGCTGTGAGTTGTGATGCCATTCACTCTATACCAAGGATGACAAAGTAAGACTCTGTCTCAAAAAAAAAAAAAGAAAGAAAGTGGTTCTGGGGGGGGGTGGTGTGCTCAGAGCAGGGGGCCTGAAGAATGGCTCCTCTGTTTACAACACACCCGACAGGAATCTAGGGTCATTGTGACAAAGGGCAGCATAAAACTTGTGGCCTCCTATGAACAAATGCCCTACATGTGGGGAGAAAAGTAATCCTTAGGCAGACTTCCACTTGTGGGGAGATGAAGTAGGCATCCCTTCTCCTATTTCTAGTAAAACTAGAAACCCTGGACATTATATATAAAACAATAGCAAGACTCTGAAGAGTGGAGAGTGTATATATATACACATATATATGCGTGTATGTGTATATACAGATACGTATACGTACAGGTAAACTGACTAAGGACCTTGGGCCTGAGGAAAGACAGTGGTGAGTTCTCTGGGTTTTCTTTTCGACTCATGCAGATTTGATGCCTAAGAAGCTGCTAGCATGGAAATACCAATGACACAGACAAGCAAAGCCACAGCCAAAGCCTCTCTAGCCAAAGAACCAGGAAAGGAGCAGCTTAATAAAATAGAAAACTTGAGACAGTAACTATTCTAGCCAAATGCCACAGAAAAAACCTGGCCCACGCATATCCTCATGAACTAAGAGCAAGTAGGGCAGCAAGATTTCCCCCCCAGAAGGATCAGGTGAGATGCTGGGATATATCCACAGGAGGAGTGTGACAGGAAACCAAGGAGGGAACCTGGACTTACCTCTGCTGGCAGTAATGAGTTATCCTCCTGACACTGCCCACCAGTGTCAGTAGAGACCACGTGGGGTGCCAAGACCCTCACCACTGCCCAGCAGGAGCACAGAGCATCCCCTTTCTGGTATCAACAGGCTTCCTGGGGAACTTGGATTTTACCGGCATCAGACAGACGATAGCACCCCAGCTTTCCCTGCCAGAGTGCTGTCAGAGAAAGCCAGCTGAAACAAGGTTGGAATAAGATACAGGTCGGGCGCAGTGGCTAGTTCTGGGAGGCCAGGGCAAGAAGATCACTTGAGCGTGGGAATTCCAGCCACGCCTGAGCAAAAGCAAGACCTCACTCTACTAAAAAATAGAAAAATTAGCCAGGTCTATGGCAGGTGCCCATAGTCCCATTTACTCTATAAGCTAAGACAGGAGAGTCACTTAAACCCAGGAGTTTGAGGTTGTAGTGAGCTAGGCTGATGCCACCACATTCTACCCACAGTGACAGCGAGACTCTGTATCAAAATACGTATATATACATGTATGTATATATATATATATAAATAATTTAAGCAAAAAAAAAAAAATAGAAGATATAAAGAAGAGCCCAATGGAAGTGTTAATACCGAAAATACATAACCAAGATAAAAAGCTCGGCAAATGGGCTCAACAGCAAAAGGAAGGGAATAGAGGAAAGGATCAGTGAACAACAGATAACTACCCAATTCTGGACAACTGAAAGAATGAACAGACTAAAGAAAATTGAACAGAAACTCAGGGGCTTAAGCCAGCACTAAAAGAAAAGAACTAAATGGCCAGGCGAGGTGGCTCATGCCTGTAATCCTAGCACTCTGGGAGACCCAGGCAAGTGGATTGCTTGAGCTCAGGAGTTCAAGACCAGCCTAAGCAAAGTCAAGACCCATGTCTCTACTAAAAATAGAAAAATTGAGGCAAGAGGATCACTTGAGCCCACCTTGGAAGTTTGTATAGATGGAAGAGGGGAGAAGGAATAAAGGGAGATATGATTTCTATACTTTAACTGGTATAATGATCACATCAGTACACTGATAAGCTATGTAATAATATAACACCTAGGACAACAACTAAAAACAGCTGTAGGAAAAGATAGACAAAAAAACTAGGTAAATCAAAATGGAATTCTAAAAAAGAATTTAAGGAACCCATAAGAAGGCAAGAAAAAGAAACTAAAAGCAAACAAACAAAAAAGAAACCAAAAACATGAGAACAAAAAGAAAAAGAATGGCAGTCCGAAGCCCTAACATCAGTAACCAGATGTAATGTAAGTGTCTAAAAATATTCATTTAAAAATAGGCTCGGCACCTGTGGCTCAATGGGCTAAGGTGCCAGGCACGTACACCTGAGTTGGCAGGTTTGAATCCAGCCCGGGCTGCCAAACAACAATGACGGCTACAACCAAAAAAAAAAAAAAAAAAAAATGACCAGGCGTTGTGGCAGGCGCTTGTAGTCCCAGCTACTTGGGAGGTAGAGGCAGGAGACTCACTTAAGGCCAGGCATTGGAGGTTGCTGTGAGCTGTGATGTCACAGCACTCTATCCAAGGTGACAGCTTGAGACTCTGTCTCAAAGAAAAAAGAGATTGTAGTCTTGAAAATAAGTATGTGGGGCAGCGCCTATGGCTCAAAGGAGTAGGGCGCCGGCCTCATATGCCCAGCCCTGGCCAAAAACTGCAAAAAAAAAAAAAAAAAAGAAAGAAAAGGGGTATGTGATGATAATTAGCTCAATTTAGCCATTCCACAATGTATAAATATTTCAAATATCAGGTGGTACACAATAAATATTATAATTTCTTGTCAAATAGTATTTTTTAAGATAGAGATTGGCCAAGGACTCAGAGCGAGGGACAAAGGGTTGAATAAATGGAGCACAGGGGAATTTTTATTTTTTTATTTTTTGAGACAGACCCAAGCTGTCGCCCTGGGTAGAGTGCAGTGGCATCACAACTCACAGCAACCTCAGACTCTTGGGCTTAAGCAGTTCTCTTGCCTTAGCCTCCCAAGTAGCTGGGACTACAGGCATCCACCACGATGCCTGGCTACTTTGCTGTTGTTGTTGTTGCAGTTGTCATTGTTGTTTTAGCAGGCCCAGGCCAGGTTCCAACCCTCCAGCCCCGGTGTATGTGGCTGGCGCCCTACCCACTGAGTACAGGTGCCACCCTCGGGAATTTTTAGAGAAGTGAAACTATTCTTTATGATACTGTAATGACAGTTACATGCCATTACACATTTGTTAAGGCCAACATCTGGAAACTAAACAAAACACTACTGAAGAATCCATGGATCAAAAAAGAAGTATTTAGAGAAATAAAAAAATACATTAAATATGGCCAGGTGCAGTGGCTCACGCCTATAATCCTAGCACTCTGGAAGGTCGAGGCGGGTGGATTGCTGGGACTCATGGGTTCGAGACCAGCCTGAACCAGAGAAAGACCCCCATCTCTTAAATAGCCAGGCCTGTGGCGAGCGCCTATATTCCCAGCTACTGGGGAGGGTGAGGCAAGAGAATCGCTTGAGCCCAAGAGTTGGAGGTTGCTGTGAGCACTGACACCACGGTACTCTACCGAGGGCAACAAAGGGTGACTCTGTCTCCAAAAAATATAATAAAATAAAAATAAACAGAATGAAAATGAAAAAATATTTTTTTCCAAGCCATATGATTCTTCTCTAAAACTCTTCCTCCATTTTATTTTTTTCTTCCTCCATTTTAATTCAACTTTTTTCTTTCCAATGTCTAAATTAACTACATCAGAATCTGCAAAATATTGCATTTGTTTAACTTAGCTGAGTGGTGGAACAATGCTGTTTTGAGGACAAACTAAGGTAAAGGGTCATCCAGTCCAGTTGGTTTTTTGACAATTTCTTGGAAGGAAATTGGCAAACTACAAATCAAAACAACATCTGGAAACACATCCTTATAATAATAGGAAGCAAGATACCTGTATCTGTAGTGAATTATAAGTTGATGGACTCACTATGAACACTTTGGCTACATCTGGTAGAATTAGACAAAATGTGTAGGAAGTTCATGTTAAAAATCTTAGCAATTCAAAGACACTTAGCTTGAACTCTCCTAGTAGAACTAAAAACATCTGCCACGCTCCCCACAATTTCAGAAGAAACTCTTGGTGTCCTGAATTGTGCATGTTACTTTGAAGGTAGAAATTCCAAAGGCAGAATCCCTTTCTGTGTGTTTATTATTTGGATATATGTCTTGTGCTTACAGTTCACATAGCCAAAAACAAAAAATGTAGAAATTGGGTGGCACCTGTGGCTCAGCGAGTAGGGCACGGGCCCCATATACCAAGGGTGGCGGGTTCAAACACGGCCCCAGCCAAACTGCAAAACAAAAAAAATAGCCAGGTTTTGTGACAGGCGCCTGTAGTCCCAGCTACTCGGGAGGCTGAGGCAAGAGTATCACCTAAGCCCAGGATTTGGAGGTTGCTGTGAGCTGTGTGATGCCACAGCACTCTACCCAGGGCAATAAAGTGAGACTGTCTCTACAAAAAAAAAAAAAAAATGTAGAAATCATGTACAATATGATGTTTGGAAATATGTACACAGGCTGGGCACTGTGGCTCGTGCCTAGAATTCCAGTACTTTGGGAAGCCCAGGTGGGAGGATAATTTGGGGCCAAGAATTCAAGACTTCGGCTCCGCGCCTGTGGCTCAACAGGCTAAGGCACCAGCCACATACACCTGAGCTGGCAGGTTCGAATCCAGCCCAGGCCTGCCAAACAACAATGACGGCTGCAACCAAAAAATGGCCAGGCGTGGCGGGTGCCTGTAGTCCCAGCTACTTGGGAGGCTGAGGCAGGAGACTTGCTTGAGCCCAGGAGTTGGAGGTTGCTGTGAGCTGTGATGCCATGGCACTCTGTCCAGGGTGACAGCTTGAGGCTCTGTCTCAAAAAAAAAAAAAGAATTCAAGACTTCATCTCTATAAGAAAATAACAAAAGCTACCCTAGCATGGTGGGACATACCTGTAGTCCCAGCTACTTCAGAGGCTGAGGTGGAAGAATTTCTTGAGCTCAGGAGTTTGAGGTTGCTGTGACCTGAAACTGCACCATTGCACTCCAGCCTGAGTGAAAGAGTGAGACCCTGCCTCAAAAAATATAAATAAGTAGGCCAGGTATGGTGGCTCATGCCTGTAATCCCAGCACTCTGGGAGACCGAAGCAGATGGATTGCTTGACCGCTGAGTTGAGGACTAGCCTGAGCAAAAGCAAGACCCCCATCTCTACTAAAAATAGAACAATTAGCTGGAGGATGTGGTGGGTGCCTGTAATCCCAGTTACTTGGGAGGCTGAGGTTAGGACCCTAACCCTAACCCCTAACCCTAACCCTAACCCTTGAGGATCCCTTGAGCCCAAGAGTTTGAGGTTACTGTGAGCTATAATGCCATGGCTCTACCCAGGGCAAAAGAGTAAGACTCTGTCTCAAAACACACACACACACACACACACACACACACACACACACACACACACACACACACATATATAAAATAAGCAAAAATGAAAGATAATATTCTGACCTATGGCCAAAGTTAAAAAGAGAACAAGCATTTAAGAATATCAAATATTTCCTTACTTACTCCCAATTCATAGAAAAGAATAGGCTTCATTCTTCAAATTTGGGTCAGAAAGTGTATTTCCAGACAGCCAAGGCAAACCATCCTGGCTTTGGAATAAACTATCTTAAGACAAAGATTGTCTAGGCCAACTACCTCTACAGCATTCCTTTTTCAACATTCTTTGTATAATCCAATTAAAACTTGTTTTCTGGTCCTCTTCTGTGGTGTTCCTTCATGGTCACCCAGGGCTTAGAGACCCACATTCAAAAAATAAAACTTCAAAACTATTTGAAGGAAATAGGAAAATATTTTAATATCAGGATAGAAAAGGATGTCTCCTTTCTTTTTTACTTTTGATTATGAAAAATTTTTAACATATATGAAATTAGAATAATATAATGAACTCCATACCCATCACCTAGCCTTGACAATTGTCAACTGATGGCCAGTCTTGCTTTATGCCCTTACCTGCTCTCCCAATGTTATTTTGAAGAAAATTCCACTCATCAAGCTATTTATCTGTAAATACTTTCAATATGTATCTTTAGGCACCCGTAGCATAGTGGTTACAGCGCCAGCCACGTACACCAAGGCTGATGGGTTTGAATCCAGCCCGGGCCAGCTAAACAACATTGACAACTGCAACAAAAAATAGCTGGGTGTTGTGGTGGGCACCTGTAGTCCCAGCTACTTGGGAGGCTGAGACAAGAGAATCGCTTAAGCCCAAGAGTTGGAGGTTGCTGTATGCTATGATGACACGGAACTATACCCATGGTGACATAGTGAGACTCTGTCTCAAAAAAAAAAAAAAATGTATCTTTGAAAGGAAACGGACCACAATACCATTATTACACTATTTTCCTTTCATCATTACTTACAATAGCCAAGATACAGAAGCAACCTAAGTATCCATCAACAAATGAATTGTTCCCTTTTTTAAAATTTTTCTTTATTTTATTATTATTATTACTGTTTTTGAGACAGAGTCTCGCTTTGTGGCCCTTGGTAGAGTACTGTGGCATCACAGCTCACAGCAACCTCAAACTCTTGGGCTCAGACAATCCTCTTGCCTCAGCCTAAGTAGATGGGAATACAGGTGCCCACCACAAAGCCCAGCTTTTTTTTAGAAACAAGGTCTCTCTCTGCCTCAGGCAGGTCACGAACTCCTGAGCTCATAGCAATCCACCCACCTCGAGTGGTAGGATTATAGGCTTGAGCCACTGCTCCCAGCCTCTTTTTTTTTTTTTTTTTTTTGAGACAGAGTCTCACTTTGTCACCCTCAATAGAGTGCTGTGGGGTTGTAACTTACAGCAACCTCCAACTCTTAGACTCAGTTCTCTTGCCTCACCCTCCCAAATAGCTGGGACTAGAGGCACCCGCCACAACAACTGGCTATTTTTAGAGATGAGGTCTCTCTCTTGCTCAGGCTGGTCTCAAACCTATGAGCTCAGGGCATTCCACCTGCCTCAGCCTCCCAGAGTGCTAGGATTACATCATGAGCTATGATGGGGTGTCATAGTGAAACTCTGTCTCAAAAAAAAAAAAAAAAAGGTCACAGGTTTTGGAACCAACAATCCGTGACTTTAAACTCTGCCATATTTTGTCTTAATGGACAAATTACTTAACTCTCATCCTGGTTCTTTATTTGTAAAAATGGAAATAATATTTACCTTGTTAGGAATAAATGTACTCAAGAGATTACATTAGTTGTCTATCTATTTTTCATATGATACTGAAAGAAGAATGATTAAATACCACATCTATCTCTCTTTCCTATCCAACCAATTTATGATGATTCTATTTCTGGCTCAAGATTGCTATAGTATCACTGACACTGAATATGGATTGTTTGTAAAATCTATAAGTTGAGAAATTATTTGTATTGTTACTCTGTTAAACTGCCTTTGTCATTAAATAATGACGAAGGAGGGCATTGGCTAAAAATGCTAAGAATAAAATTGGGTCTGAAATAGTGTCCAGAGAAAAATTTATCCTGTAATACTAAATAAAACTATCTGTTAAAGTGTAAGTCTCCCCAGTTCAATTGCTGGAACTTTATTTCAGGTAGTTATATATCATAACCATTAGCACAGATTTGGTTACATAAGGCAATAAGTAGTTAAAGCCAAGAAACAGTGGCTTGAGTAAAACAGAAATTACCTTGTCACATAAAAGTCCACAGGAAGTGGCTCAGCACCTGTGGCTCAAAGGGCTAAGCCACCAGTCACATACACCTGAGCTGGCGGGTTCGAATCCAGCCTGGGCCCACCAAACAACAATGACGGCTCCACCCAAAATTGGCCGGGCGTTGTGGCGGGTGCCTGTAGTCCCAGCTACTTGGGAGGCGGAGGCCAGAGACTCGCTTGAGCCCAGGAATTGGAGGTTGCTGTGAGCTGTGATGCCATTGTACTCTATCCAAGGTGACAGCTTGAGGCTCTGTCTCAAAAAAAAAAGTCCACAGGAAGGGCTCAGCACCTGTAGCACAGTGGTTGTGGCACTGGCCACATGCACTGAGGGTGGCGGGTTCAAACCCGGCCTGGGCCAGCTAAACAACAATGACAACTGCAACCAAAAAATAGCTGGGCATTGTGGTAGGCACCTGTGGTCAGCTACTTGGGAGGCTGAGGCAAGAGAATCGCCTGAGCCCAAGAGTTTGTGGTTGCTGTGAGCTGTGACATTATAGCACGCTACCAAAGGTGACGTAATGAGACTTTGTCTCAAAAAAAAAAACAAAAAACAAATAGGGGCGGCACCTGTGGCTCAAAAGAGTAAGGCGCTGGTCCCATATGCCAGAGGTGGCGGGTTCAAACCCAACCCCGGCCAAAAACTACAAAAAAATAAATAAATAAATAAAAATAAAATAATCCACAGGAAGGCTGTCCAGAGCTAGTACATGGCTTCACCATATTGGAGATCCAGATCCTTCTATCTTTCTGCTCCATCATCCTAACCTATGGTGTTCATTTTCAAGGTCACTTCGTGGTCCAAGAGAGCTAGTGGCCCTCTAACCATCAAGTCTGTGACACAAGCCAAAAGAACAGAGGGCAGTGGGTGGGGTGCTCATAGCTCAGTAGGTAGGGCACCAGCCACATACACTCAGGCTGACAGCTTGAATTTGGCCCAGGCCTGCTAAAACAAAAAAGACAACTGCAACAACAAAAAATAGCCAGGTGTGTGGCAGGCACCTATAGTCCCAGCTACTTGGGAAGCTGAGGCAAGAGAATCCCTTACACCCACGGGGTGGAGGTTGCTGTGAGCTGTGATGTCACCGCACTCTACAGAGGGTGACATAGTGAGACTGTCTCAAAAAAAAACAGGGCAGAGAGGACAAACACATTTACCAGCTAAGTTGGCTCCTTTTCAGCAGCCCTCTGGGAAGTTTACTTATTGGTAGAGTAAGTCACACGGCTATATCTTTAGTCAGAGAAGCTGGGATCATAACCTCCAAGTAAAATAGTGACTGATACTCTTTCACTAAAATAGTAGGGAAAATGGACACTGGTGGTACCAGCAATCTGTGCTATAATGATCAACCCCATTTGAGAGGATAAAAATGCCAAGCAACTTGAAAAGGAGGCATTATGGGCCTCATCTGCCTCGGAATTCTGTCCCATCTTTTCCAACTTCAAGTGAGCCAAGAGTCATCATAGTAGTAGGTCCTTCCCCTCCCCATTCTTTAGATGAAGATGGTGGAATAAGAATTCAAAAGCCGGCTCAGCGCCTGTGGCTCAGCGGGCTAAGGCGCCCGCCACGTACACCTGAGCTGGCGGGTTCAAATCCAGCCCCAGCCAAACAACAATGACGGCTGCAACCAAAAAATGGCCGGGCGTTGTGGCGGGCGCCTGTAGTCCCAGCTACTTGGGAGGCAGAGGCAAGAGATTCGCTTGAGCCCAGGAATTGGAGGTTGCTGTGAGCTGTGATGCCACAGCACTCTATCCAGGGTGACAGCTTGTGGCTCTGTCTCAAAAAA
>CAUYRH010181702.1:0-17044 GCA_963574655.1 Perodicticus potto | reverse complement strand
ACAATGATGGCTGCAACCAAAAAATGGCCAGGCGTTGTGGCGGGCACCTGTAGTCCCAGCTACTTGGGAGGCGGAGGCAGGAGACTCGCTTGAGCCCAGGAATTGGGGGTTGCTGTGAGCTGTGATGCCACAGCACTCTATCCATGGTGACAGCTTGAGGCTGTCTCAAAAAAAAAAAAAATTCTACCTGTGTATGACAGAGAAAGAATAAATGGTCATATGCAAACCAGCTATCCAGTGGGGAGGCAGGATCTCCATGGACCTTTAATTAATATACACAGGCTTGAGGCAAAATAGTAGAAAATTAAGTCATTCCTTACTAGAATAGTGAAGGTATTTACAAGTACAAATACCACATCAATATTTTTTTCTTTCAAGAGCTATTTTTTTCAATTTTGGCCTCTTATACAGTTTGTTATCTAAAGAGCAACATATACCCACCTTTTGTCATATTAGCTTAAGAAAGGGAAGACGCTGGCCAAAGTAGCTTAGGTGGTAACTCTTCAAGACAATTTTTAGATATTTATCTCGGTAACATGCAATATTTATGCTAGAGGGAGGAATAACATCAGGACTTTACTTTCTCTTCTCTGTAGCATTTAAAATTAAGACTTTTAGGAATCATGCCTACTATTAATTAGCATAAAATGTTTAGAAACTTATCCTTTCCAATATAATAATGCCTGAAACAAACCTGAAACAGGCCTATGTCTTTTGAATTAATAACCAAGAGACAATTTACTATATGGGACTCAGTCCATAAATCTGAAGTATAAATTTAACAAATAACAATTTTTTTCTTTTTTGAGACAGAGCCTCAAGCTGTCACCCTGGATAGAGTGCCGTGGCGTCATAGCTCACAGCAACCTCCAATTCCTGGGCTCAAGCGAATCTCCTGCCTCCCCTCTCAAGTATCTGGAACTATAGGCGCCCGCCACAATGCCTGGCCATTTTTTGGTCGCAGCCACCATTGTGGTTTGGCAGGCCTGGGCTGGATTCGAACCCGCCAGCTCAGGTGTATGTGGCTGGCACCTTAGCCGCTTGAGCCACAGGCGCCGAGCCAACAAATAACAATTTTTATGATTACGCACAATTCAGAGCGTCTCAGTGACGCCTTGGGTTCTGATCTGGAAAAAAGAACAAGTAGATGGATGGTCAATTTCAAAAAGGCTTTAAAAAATAAATTATTACTTTCAAATTACACTAAAGTTTTTTTATGTGTGTGTTGAGCACTTAATTTTGTTGTTGCTCTTTGGTAGATTTTAAATATTGGAGGTAGACCCTAAATAAAAAGAACACCATAACACTTTCATTCTCTTATGCATTTCAGTTTTAACACTGAAGTGTAAAAGAAATGTCAGTTCATTCTCATGATGATAACATAAGTTTATTGTGCGCAGCCTTTTCCACACCAATTATTAGTTTTTCCATGTGAAATGAGATTCCAAATGGTAGCATTATTGTCAAGGTGACATACTGGGCAATAGAAAAAGCTGAAGAGAGTTTTTCCTGTCTGGTGGGGGCCAGGGTGGGGGGGGGCGGGCGAAGATTAAGAGAAAACTACCACGGGTTGCTAAGATCACAAAAACAGCTTTGGATACCAGAAGAAGTGACATTGAGTGTGGGGTAGAGATGGGCTGGGCAAATTGTCTGACAAGGGAGGATAGGATTTCCCATGGATGTTTAAGGTATTTACTTGGCAATTATAATTTTAGAATTTCCTTTTGTGTTGTGATAGCTCTTGATTTTCTCTGCTGTCTATCATTTTATTATGTAACATAATAATTTTTTATTTAGCACAAAGTCCATTTAGACAACAGAACAGGAAGATTGTAAGTTTATCCCCAGCTATCAAAGTCATGCCTCAGGTATGCATTGGAAAACACCCTGAAGACCTATGCAAAGTATATTCATCATTTTTTATTATCCTGGTCAGTTTCCTTATTGAATAGACTTTTTTTTTTTTTTTTTTTTGGAGACAGAGCCTCAAGCTGTCCCCCTGGGTAGAGTGTGGTGGCATCACAGCTCACAGCAACTTCCAACTTCTGGGCTCCAGCGATTCTCCTGCCTCCAGTTCCCAAGTAGCAGGGACTACAGGCACCTGCCACAATGCCTGGCTTTGGGTTCCAGCCATCATTATTGTTTGGCGGGTCCGGGCTGGATTTGAACCCACCAGCTCAGGTGTATATGGCTGGCGCCTTTAGCTGCTTGAGCCACAGGTGCTGAGCCTGAATAGACTCTAAGGAAAAATAAATACCGTGAATTTACTGGTCGCTGCAGAACTGGAATTTAGGCCCATAATAGAGTTAAAGAGAGACCCAAAGATTCACTTATCACCAGACAAGATAGGCTATGAAGAGCCTGCTTCCCATGGTTGAGTTTCTGCACACACATAATACTTGGAAGCATCTGTCTTCAAATGCTTCTGCCCAGAACCTACTCCTCTTCTGGAGTTTCTGAACTCCTTACGCTCTACACAGCTTCAGCTGTCTTCCATGGACTCTACAGAGCCCCTGTGACATGTCTGTCTACCTGCCACTTTGTGTGATATGGACAGGAAAGGAGTCTAAGTCTCTATCACTTATTAAAAATGAGGAACAGAAAAATATGCTTGGACTTGCCGAAGTGTTCTAATTGGCAAATATGCCAAAAGACTTGCTGAAGTGGAAATGAGCCCCTAATACAAGATACAAAATTCTCTAATACGAGATATTAAAAACTTGCAATAACCATTAGACCAGTCTAGTTGAAACGTGTAATTTTAAAAAATTCTGTGACAGGACTTTAGACAGAAAAGACAAACCCAAAAGGAGAACATAATTTAAGTGTGGCCAAAGTTGGGGATCCTGAGGTCTGATACAGAAAGATAAATGCATTACTGAGGTGTATTCCCCTGGCCTTGAGGTATGCAGGCAAAGGAGTGGTCACACCTTGCTGTGAGAGAGAGGATCAAAGTTGACGCAGGGCTCTGAGAGAATATTTATCAGAGCAATGTGATGATTCATTTACGGTCCAGAAATCCCAAGTACAAAACATCAAGATACAAGAGGATCAAATAATGTCATGTATATGATTCCATTTAAAAATCCTTAGCCCTCTCACATTATATTATTTAGATTATAATAGTAAAAAAATCAAATTACATTCATATGAAACTTCTATAAAAAGAAATCAAATCCATTCTTATGAAATTCTATGGTACAATTACTTTCTAGTGGGTCTTTTCTTAGGTCACAATATTTATAATTTCATTTACATCTTTGTAATTCTTAAAATTACAAAACAAAAGTCAATAAAAATCTAAATTTTTACTTGTAAAACTCCCTTCAGTTTCCAGGCCAGTAACACATGGCAATGTCGACTTGTCCTCCAGACATGGACGGCTACCAAAGATCCCCGGTTTACGAAGCATGCAGGCCTCGACTCATTAGGAATGCTTTCTGGTTTGGCTCACGTTTCAAGAAATTCTGGAGCATGTCCATGCCGTCCAGAGATCCCCCAGGTTTCAGGATTAGGTTTCTGTATTTCATTCCAACCTAATAAAATAAAACATCATGCCTAATAATTCACGGTTATAGTAGTTTTCTAAATCTCTAGATGCAAAAGAAAAAGGGGTAGAGGTGAAGGGAGAGGGACCTTAGCTTCATTCTGTCGAGATGCTCTCTCCTGGCTGTGCTGCAGCTCTGTGGCATTTATTTTGGTAGCTAAGTGAGTTGGAGCTTAAAACTTCAGGTCTTATATACTGTTCTTAGATTCTCAGTAGTGAGCTGACAACATAAACAGACAAACAAAAAATAGCCAAGTGGAAAATACAATACGTTCCTCTTTGTTATCCTATCCCAAATGAGATTCAAAAGGTCTAGCAAACCTAGTGTTCATGAAGTCTACAAAGGGGGGTTCTGTGTACCTGGAAATAGAACCACAGCTTTGGCTACTTTTATGAGGGGCTCATAAGATTAAAAAAACAAAAAACAACAAAACCCCAAAAACCTCTTCCTTGTGGATGGGGGAAAAGGAGGGTACCTCATGCTCCAGAGTACAGGGTAAGACATTTCTCTGGGCCCAGTGCGGGGAATGAGGACCTTATATATATTTATGTTTTGAGAATGCAGGGCTGGAATTTTAAAGCCTATCATAGTGCCTCTGCTTTTATTTACATAAACACATAAGCAGACAAAGTGAAAGAAAAAACTTGTAGCACTGTTCACTATTTTCACTTCCCTTTTACTGTCCTTTTAGGGAAGCAAAATGAAATAATCGAATGAAGTATAATTCTAAACACAGGCATAAAGAGTTCACAGAGAAAAACTTACATTTATATCAATTATATCATTTGATTAACAGGACTAATCCTTTTTTTGAATACAAAAAGAGCTAGAGAATTTCCAGACACTGAAGTAATCTAACTTTTGACTTTTATAATAAGAGTTTTCTGGCTTGGTGCCTGGTAGCTCAGTGGTTAGGGTGCCAGCCACATGCACCGGGGCTGCTGGGTTCCAACCCGGCCAGGGCCTGCTAAACAATAACAACAATAACAACAAGTAATGTATGTATATGTATATATATATATATATATATATATATACACACACACACACACACATATATATAGCTGGGTGTTGGGGCAGGTGCCTATAGTCCCAGCAACTTGGGAGGCTGAGGCAAGAGAATCGCTTAAGCCCAAGAGTTTGAGGTTGCTGTGAGCTGTGATACCACTGCACTCTACAAAGTGAGACTGTGTAGAGATGGCAACAAAGTGAGACTCTGTTTCAAAAAAAAAAAAAAAAACAGAAAAAAAGTTTTCTTGTTACAAATTCTTGTATCAGAGGTAAATCTAGTTAAACCGTTCAGGAAAATAAAACATAGTTGTAATCTACCAAGTTAGATACAAAACTAATGTCCTGCAGGGCCATAAAATCAAAACTTTGGGAGTTATTCTTTGGTTATGAACAGAAATAACTGGAAACTTATTAATCATCTAATTTCACAATCTAGACCCTAATCAGGAGTCAATAATTGCTCAAAGTTACCTTCTCAGAAACTCAGGTAGCACTGAACAGTAGAAGAATAACACGAGACACATATATAACTTTCAAGTTTCTACTAAGCATATTTTAAAAAGTTAAAAAAAAGGCTCGGCACCTGTGGCTCAACGGGCTAAGGTGCCAGCCACGTACACCTGAGCTGGCAGGTTCGAATCCAGTCTGGGCCAGCCAAACAACGACGGCTGCAACCAAAAAATGGCCGGGCGTTCTGGCGGGCACCTGTAGTCCCAGCTACTTGGGAGGCGGAGGCAGGAGACTCACTTGAGCCCAGGAGTTGGAGGTTGCTATGAGCTGTGATGTCACAGCACTCTATCCAGGGTGATAGCTTAAGGCTCTGTCTCAAAAAAAAAAAAAAAAAAAAAAAGTAAAAAAAAGGTAAAATTTTAATGAAATATGTTTTTTAAACCACTGTGTCCACAATATTATCAAATTATTGAGGTTTTTTTGGGTTATTGATTCAAGTCCTCAAACTCCAGTGTGTTTTTTACATTTATGGCACATCAATTCAGTTCTGCTGCTGCACTAGGCTCATTTCACATGCTCAGGAAGCACAGGTGGCTACAACAGACAGGTCTGAGAGTGTTCTAGTTTGATACTGAAAAGGCACACAGTAGTTGTGTTACCTTATTCATAAGTTTTGAATAAATTTTCTGAAAAAGAGAGGGCTAGTAATCATTGATATTGGACTTCCTGAAAACTAGTGATAAGGGCTTGGAGCTAGATTCAATTTGCTTTAGAAAATAAATGATGTGTCATTCTTGCTTGGTCTGTAGCAGTTCATTACTGTTACAGCAGCTATCTAGAATCGAAAATGCAATGATGGCTATTCTTTTTTTTTTTTTTTTTGAGACAAAGTCTCACTTTGTCACCTGGTAGCATGCTGTGGCATCATGGATGACAGCAACCTCAAACTCCTGGGTTCAAGTCATCTTTTTGCTTCAGCCTCCCAAGTAGCTGGTATTACAGGTGGCCACCACAATACCTAGCTAATTTTTCTATTTTTAGTAGAGACGGGATCTCGCTCTTGCTCAGGATGCTGTTGAACTCCTGAACTCAAGCAATCTACCTGCCTTGGCCCCTCAAAGTGCTAGGAATACAGGCATGAGCTACCACACCCAGCCAGTGATGGCTATCTTTTCGTAGACTTTATTATTAATTTTTTTATTTTTTATTTTTGTAGACACAGAGTCTCACTTTATCACCCTCGGTAGAGTGCCGTGGCGTCACACAGGTCACAGCAACCTCCAACTCCTGGGCTTAGGCATTTCTCTTGCCTCAGCCTCCCGAGCAGCTGGGACTATAGGCACCCGCCACAACACCTGGCTATTTTTTTGTTTTGCAGTTTGGCCAGGGCTGGGTTTGAACCTACCACCCTCGGTATATGGGGCCGGTGCCCTACTCACTGAGCCATAGGCACCGCCCCAGACTTTATTAAAATAAAGAGTATATCAGATCTCTTGAATCCAACCACAATTACCTCCCTTCTCTTTCAGTGCCCAAATGTGCCTAAATTTGAGGCGTGTTAAATTAGTGAATAGAGCAAGGAAGGACTGTGCTCTCTGGTGTAGCAGGACAGGAAGAACTTAGAAACTATGGGACTTAGGGTGGCGTCTGTGGCTCAAAGGAGTAGGGCGCTGGCCTCATATGCTGGAGGTGGTGGGTTCAAACCCAGCCCCAGCCAAAAACTGCAAAAAAAAAAAAAAAAAAAAAAGAAAGAAAGAAAATGTGACTTAAGCTTTCTGTAGAATTCTGTAAGTATTTTAAACCTTTTATTCAGAAAAAATACTACAGACAACAGTATAATGAGTCTTATGTACCAAATTTTTAACATCAATAATGCTTATCTGCAAAAATTATTAATGCTCAAGGCTGGGCGTGGTGGCTTACACCTGTAATCCTAGCACTCTGGGAGGCTGAGGTGGGTGGACTGCTTGAGCTTATATGTTCAAGACCAGCCTGAGCAAGAGTGAGACCCTGTTTCTAACAAATAGCTGGGTGTTGTGGTGGGTGCCTGTAGTCCCAGATACTTGGGAGGCTGAGGCAAGAGAAGAGCTTGAACCTAAGAGTTTGAGGTTGCCGTGAGCTATGACAGCATGACACTCTACCCAAGGCGACAAAGTTGAGATTCTGTCTCCAAAAAAAAAAAAAAAAATTATTAATGTTCAAGATTTGTGTATTACATATCTTTTATGGGGCAGTGCCTGTGGCTCACCGCTGGCCCCATATACTGAGGGTAGTGGGTTTGAACTTGGCCCTGGTCAGCTAAAACAGCAGTGGCAACTGCAACAAAAACAGCCAGGCATGTGGTGGGTGCCTGTAGTTCCAGCTACTCAGGAGGCTTAGGCAAGAGAATTGCTTAGCCCCAGAGTTGGAGGTTGCTGTGAGCTGTGCTGCCATGGCATTCTACCGAGGGCAACAGAGTGAGACTCTGTTACCTAGTAAAAAGACATTCATTCTACAAGTATTATAGAAATATTAATGAAAATCTAAATAAAAGTTTTAAAAAATCACCCCAGTTGCTAACATCTGACGAAGTATTCTCACTTTGTGATGAGAACTATAATTTTAGGTAGTAAATAAAAACACATAGTTGAGGAGGTACATGGTTGTAAAGAGAAAGCTCACGACCCCTCTGAATTGTAAAATCCTTTCTGAGCAGGGCCCTGTGCAGTCTCACAATACATGTCTCAGCACAGCTGAAGTCTTCCTCTGCTTATGGCTCCAAACAAATTGATTCAATTTCCTGAATTACAGAGCTATGGTCTTTTAATAGTTTCATTTCCTTTGCAACGAAGTTTTGAGAAGAGTTTAAGAGTCATGTTGGGTAACGGTGTCTTGCTTTTCTTAAGAAAAAAAACAGTTAAGTGAATCTTTGTGTTTTGAAGGTACCAGACCCCCTGGGTGAGAGAGCATCATACAGAAGGTGGATGCCACAGGTGGAGGAGTCTTTGCCATATGTTGTTCTACTGTGTTCGTACTATAAGGAGATTTTTTTTTGTTTTGGAAATAGAGTCTCACTTTGTCACCCTGGGTAGAGAGCTGTGGCATCTTATTCTCATAGCAACCTCAGACTCTTGGGCTCAAGCGACTCCCTTGCCTCAGCCTCCTGAGTAGCTGGGACTACAGGCACCTGCCACATGCCTGGCTAATTTTAGAGATAGGGTCTCACTCTTGCCCAGGCTGGTCTCAAACTCCTGAGCTCAAGCGATCCACCCACCTTAGCCTCCCAGAGTGCTGGAATTACAGGCGTGGGCCACTACGCCTGGCCTGGTATAAAGAAACTTTAATGGTAAGAGAAGCAGGAAGAGAAGTGCTAAGATAACTGCTAGTATTTTTCATCTACCAGCATCCTTCGGGAGGATCTGCATGGAATAAAAGCTCCTATTAGCGAGCCTATGAGCATCAGTCACATCTGTGGTTTTTTTTTTTTTGAGACAGAGCCTCAAGCTGTCACCCTGGATAGAGTGCTGTGGCTTCACAGCTCACAGCAACCTCCAATTCCTGGCTCAAATGAGTCTCTTGCCTCCGCCTCCGAAGTAGCTGGGACTGCAGGCGCCCGCCACAATGCCCGGCCATTTTTTTGGTTGCAGCCGTCATTGTTGTTTGGCGGGCCCAGGCTGTATTCGAACCCACCAGCTCAGGTGTACGTGGTTGGCACCTTAGCCCGCTGAGCCACAGGCGCCAAGCCACCTCTGTGGTTTTTAACCCCAGAAGATTAGCACGTATCTCTTGGCAACTGTATAAGTCTTCTCCAACACTGATGGTTTCTAAAGCACCATCAGGCACTCAGAGTCAGGCCAAGGTTTGACTCTTGGCCTTGGTTTCCCCATCTGTTAAATGGGAATACGCCTACTTCACCCTGTTTTTCCTCTCCCTGATTAGAGGAGATGTTAATATAATGTCCACTCCTTAGAATAATCCCTGGTATACACTGCTTTTTAATAAACCTTACTGGTCCTTTCATTTCCTTTCCTTTCACACTGCCCTCAAGTTCAGTAACTCATACATGTGTACAGTTCAGGGAAATGTATTCCTGGTTTGGCATTTCTTTAAAATTAGTTCTGTCTCCTAATAAAGCTAGAGAAAAAACACAGGAGACTGCCCTTCCCTATTAGTAAGAAATGGAATATATAATTCAGTAGGAATATTAGGTAGGCAAGGTAAGGCACTTAGGTGCTCATTTTATCCAAGAATATGTACCCTTTGAGATAGTATTTTAATAGCAATCATAATTATTCAAATGAAGGATGCCCATCATTTATCAGCAATGAGAACATATAAATGAGAAACAGATTGGGTCTCTGGCTATCTTGGGTGTCTCTGAAGCAGCACATACGAGCTCCTGTTGGCTCTCACTTTGCCTCCTCCCTGTGGCTGACTCTGGGGAACCCACCCCGAGTTCTCTCCTTCCTACACCGAGAGATAAGCACAAGGGCAGGGAGCACCCAGCCCAGGACAGGTCACGGTGATCAGGCACATGACAAAGCTCACTGGGCTGCCTTAGAACTGGACTTTGAAACCTTTCCTTCCACAGCCCACAACTCCCTCTCAAGAGCACACCCTGTGTTTTCTATGAGGGTGGGGGAGAATACCTTTGATAACAAAGGAGAGAGGGAGTGAAAGATTGGTGCTGGTAGTCAGGGAGATAAAAAGCAGGAATAGCAGTAGGAACTGTCGCCTGATTATGAGAGGCCTCTGGAAACCTGAAGCAGAATTCTAATTTGTAGGGACAAAAAGATAAATCTCTATTAATGGGAAAGGAGAAGGTCAGCAGAAAAAAAGTACCCTGAGTAGTACACGGGGTGGGGGTGGCGGAGAGTGTACAAAAGTAGAAGTAGACGGGGGGAACTGCTAACTAGGTCCAGGGAATACACGCAAGTCAACAGTAATTAATCAAACACTTTGAAGCAGAAAAAAGGAACACAGATCTGAATAAAAAGATAGAGAAACAGTTAAAGAGGCAAATTATTATGACTCTAAGAGAAACACAAGGAAGAGCTATAATAACACAAAGGAAGAAGAACTGCTTCCAGCTGGTTGAGATTCAAGACTTAGAAGGTCTGGCCTTGTAAATATTCAAGAAGTAGGTTGTAAATCAATCCCATATCCTTCCTTCAACCCTCAAATCAGGCAAAACCTAAGGCTGTTAGAAAAGGTTGAGGTAGTAGATCAGGAGAGCTGAAGTAGAGAAAATCGAATCCATTTGTAAGGACCTTCAGAGAGGCAATCTCATATTCACCTTGAACAACACATTATGGCAGGAATTGGGCCATGGATTCTGTTTGAAGAGCACTGGAATACTTAGCTTTATATGATAAATTATCTGTAGAGCAATTCCTTTCAAGTTTAAACAAGATAATTTATGTGTCTGTTATTGCATGTAACATCTTTCTAGCAGCTTCCTTATGGTACTACAGACTAAAATATAGTTAACTATCTTGACTTTGTTGGTATTTCTTTCAGAAGTGACACTTGGTGGTATTTCTCTTTCATTGATGAAAGAAACAAAGCTTAGCAATTTCTCCAAATGCAAAAGAGAAGGAAGATATAGACAACTATATAATTGCCTTTGAATCCACAACATCTATTACCTCTTAGGAAATTTTCCCATAATGAAGTTGCCTTATAAAAGGAAATGGCCCTAGTTAAAAAGCTCCCATTCTTTCAACCCTATGATTAGTTGTTAGGTTTTGAAATTATAATCGGTGACCTTAAAATATCCTTAAATAGCTCCTAGAGCTTGCTGGAAAAGTATTAATCCCAAGCAGTTCCCTTCCATAGTTATTTAAGAGAACAGTTGGAGAAATGAAAAATATGTCTGATAATGAGACAATTTCTCCATGTACTTCTAGAAACAAAGACTTTAGTAATATTTAACTAACTAAAGGGTAAGATATGTTATCTATTTACTACAAATAATAATATAAAAAATTACAGACAAACCAGAGGTAGTAAAATTCCAGGCTACTACAGATAAGCAGCCAGGTCTAATACTTTGATAGAGACCCTCACAACAGAATGAAAACAACTGTACCATAGAATATCCCACTGCTACTGTCTGTTATTCAGAAGGCTTCAGGTTTATAGTTTATAGGTGACCCTTCCTATTACTGTTTTCCCAGCAAGCAGCACACTTTCTACAGTTCTGCTTGCTAAGATCTGAAACGGTTCTCGGTGCAGACCCTGGGCTTTGCAGGATGGCAAGACGTTACTGAGAGAAGGCCTGCAGATGGTCTTCTGTCCTACATGGCCAATAATGTCAGCAAAATGTGATCTCTAAGGCCTCAGCCTCTCTAGTGCTTGAGGACTAACAGAGCAGGTCCTGATTCTTTAAAGGCCATCCTGCTTTCCTCTTAAAATGATCCAAACACATATTAGGGAGGATGAGACAATAATGTCTACTTGATATATTTTCATTGCTCTGATTCTCATGACTTCAGATCAAACTGAACATTATTTTATACCATAAAAATTCAAATTTTCATCCTGTTTATATATCTGATAAAGTAACCAACCACCAATGACATCTGAGACTAAAGCAAATGCACAGAATCTGAAACTACCCAAGGTAATGCCATCTTTTTCAGTGTTGGTTAGTAATAAGACTCTCTGGTTATGGCATAAAATAGTGTGTGGTTTACTGCTTTAAAGAATGATAGTTTTCTATTTATCACAACATGGTTCTAAGAACAATCTGTTTGTTATAGAATAAGATCGTTGTTTCAAAGTATTATTATTTAATAAGTGGGTATTTGAATTTTGTGAGGTGTTATTTTAGAACAAGTATTTGTTAAAAAACAGAACAACTCCCCCTAAAAAACAAAAAAACAAACAAACAGCACACTGTAGAGGGATTAAACTGGTGACTTGAAGAGCTGCACAGTATCTGCCAGCATGCAGATGACAGTATCATACCCAGGGCAGGGTATGAGGGTGAGGAGCAAAGGGATTCTCCTGGACCTCTGCAGCCAAGTCCACTAGTGCTCTGACAGAAGGGGGGCAAGAAGTGATATGACACTCCAGAGCACTCAGTAGGAAAAAAAAAGAAGTGGAAGGGATTAACACCAGCCTTCTGGCATAAAACATCTAATGATATGTACACAGCACTGTTGAATCCAGAATTTAAGTAAAACTGAAAACTGTTTTTAACATCCCAAGTCTTAACTCTAAGTTGTTAGGATCTTGCTTTCTCCAATTTCAATCCAGCCCCTTTGCCCAAATTAAGAGTAGCATGGTTGCCTGCCAAGCTGTGAAACTTGAGAATAAAAGGAAGCACAGAGAAGAATGATGGCAAGGATTGCTTCTACTGGACTTGTAAGTTCCTTGGGATCCACTGGGACCAGTAATTTGGCTGCTGCCTTGACAGCTGGAAGAGAAAAGGTAAAACGAGAAATGGTACTGTGGATGTGGTCATGTGAGTGGAGGCACAGAGGAGGCGAATACAGAAGGTCCAACCAAGAAAGGCTATGCACACTTACATCAGGAAGCCTCCACGACGAAGGGCCAGTAAGATGTCACGATCATATCTTTACATATCTGGAACGTTTGTGTCTTTAAAACATTGCATTTGATTACTAAAATAATCCATGAGTATGTAAACAAACAAAAACCTCCATAGAAATTACAGAAAAAAATTTTATCATCACTCATAAACTCACCACTCAAAGATAACAATTAACAACATTTTGATGTGCTTTCTAAACACATTTTAAAATAAAAATTTACTTTCTATGGTATAAAATATTTTATGAACTTTTTGCCTGGTAATAGTTATATTAAATATGCCAAACATAAGAAAATTCTTATAAAGCCCTTCCCTATGCCCAAGCCCACTCTTATGTTCAGAGGATGAAAAGATAACTTTTGGTTTAGATGATCTGGAAGATTTCACAAATATGTGATTGTTTAGGTGGGGCTGTTAAGAATGGTAGGTTTTTTTTTTGCAGTTTTTGGCCGGGGCTGGGTTTGAACCTGCCACCTCTGGCATTTGGGGCCGATGCCCTACTCCTTTGAGCCACAGGTGCCGCCCAAGAATGGTAGGATTTTTTAGAGGTATAGACAATGAAAGCTTACATTTTAGGTACTTGAAACAGAATGAACACATTTGGGAAGGTAAAAAGACCCAAAGAACACATACGCTTGTCTGACACACAGGGAGGGACTGTGATGCTGAGCTCAGGGCTACAACAGAGTTAACAAGAAGCAGGGAGAAGGAAAGGGTAAAGGAGGGCTTTGGGAAGCGGCGACTGGGTCATCAGTGATAACTTTCCAATTCAGTTGGTGGAGGCAAAAGCCAGGAAACTGAAGTTGAAAAAGACTGTCTTACACCAAGAAATTAGGCTGTGAAGGGAAGAAGAGAATAACAGCACTGACTGGCGTTAGCAAAGTCAGTAGCCAACTTTTTTTCCAAGATGGCAAACCAATAATAAGGCTTGGAATTAGAGACATTGCCTTTGAGATAGGAGAAAAGGGAAGTACTGAAGTACAGAGAAAGAAAGATGAAGACAGCTGAGTGTTATGCTGGGTGCCTATAATCCCAGCTACTTGGGAGGCTGAGGCAAGAGGATCACTTGAACCCAAGAGTTTGAGGTTGCTGTGAGCTAAGACACAACGGCACTCTACGGAGAGTGAGCAAGTGAGACATTGTCTCAAAAAAAAAGAAAGAAAGATGAAGGTACTCACTTGCAATGATCTTAATTTTTGTTTTCCTTTGTAGTTTTTGGCTGGGGCTGGGTTTGAACCTGCCACCTTTGGCATATGGGGCCAGCGCCCTACTCCTTTGAGCCACAGGCGCTGCCCAATCTTCATTTTTTTTTTTTTTTGGAGACACAGTCTCACTTTGTCATCCTGACTGGGTAGAGTGCTGCGCTGTCATAGCTCACAGCAACCTTAAACTCTTGGGCTCAAGCGAGCCTCCTGCCTCAGCCACCCGAGTAGCTGGATCTACAGGTACCTGCTACAATGCCCATCTAGCTTTAGAGACGGGGTCTTACTCTTGCTCAGGCTGGTCTGGAACTCCTGAGCTCAGGCAATCCACCTGCATTGGCCTCATAGAGTGCTAGGATTATAGGCATGAGCCACCACACCTGGCCAATCTTAAGTTTTTATTAAAGAAGAGAGACTGCTGACAGAGGAGAGAGGTGGTGGGGACTTGGAGGGAAGCAGTAAGAGGAAAGGATTAGGGCTACAGGGCAGTATCAGGTGTCCAGTTCAGGTTGGGTGAGCGTGACTTTGTAGAAGGGGAGACAAGCTCCTCCAGAGCGCTCTGAATTCTAAGAGCACCATCACTAAAAGAGATGGTAAAGGAACTGGGACCAAGCACTGACTGAAGTTCAGGCAGTAATCAGGACGTCAGAACAGTCAGTAACTGACCATGGGTAAATCATTGGCCATGTAATGGAAGGAGGCTTAAAGGGTAGTAACCGACTGGGTGGGGTGTGATGGGAAATGGAATGACTGGAAAGAACAGTGAGTATAAAATGATACTATCTTGAAAGTGTTTTTTGGGGGAGGGGAAGGTGGGGAGGGAATGGTGATCTAAATTGCATCAATGTATTTCAATACGTATGCGTAACCCTATTTCAAAAACAAACAAAAATCTTGGAGAACCAATCAATTGCTTGAAATAAGCAGAAAGAGTCTGACAGTGATTTCAGAAAATACATCAGCCTTGGAAATAACCTGACAGCTGAGACTTCAGTGAGCAGAGCACGGGGATTCCGGGCTCTGACTCAGGAGGGTTTGCCTGGCAGCCACCTGGTGGTCAATTCACTGTGCATAGAAAGGAATGACTCAGGTTAATGAGCAGCTTATGTTACTTATAGACATTAAGGTTACAAACTATGTGGTAGGTGGGGTGTGCCAGCCACAGAAAATGAGTGCCTCTCACAGAAAGTGTACAAAGGAAACGTGCAGAGAATATCAAAACAGAGGCCACTGACACTGGGAAGGAGTTTGCCTTTCTTTCTCAACCTCCTGCAACTATAAAACTAAAACATTGTATGAAGCATGTCAAGACTAGCAGCTATAAATTCTCAAATGCACAAACAAAGCTTTGAACTTTTAAATTATGCAATATATTGGAATGTTAATAAGCAAGAAAATGAAGGGTTTTTTTTTAAACCCATAGAACTAATCCCTTATACACTGCAACTTAATGATGTATGATGATTTGAGAAAATACAAGACTTAAAGTTAAAGCTGTTACTAAACCTTTTACTCTATAATCTAGACGTTATACCTATTTTACACTAGGAGTAAATGGGGAGGGAGAAACTACAAAATTAACAAAAGGAGGAAACAAATACAATACCTCTGGATTCATTATCCCTTCTTTTTTAAAACAGCTATAAAACATGTCCATGGAAAATACTTCACTCCAAAGATATCCATAATATTGGCCATCATATCCCCCTGCCAAATGTCCAAAAGTAGCTGGCATATTTGTGCCTTTAAAAAAAAGATACATTACAATCAGTGTGATAGCAAGTGTTAATTATCACTTTATCTGTTAGCTAAGGTTTCCCTCTGAAGAGTTCACCTGTGGGAGGAAGGAGTGAATCGCACAATCTCATTGGTTTATGTGCGTCCTCAGCCAAGAAGTTTGTAAACTCCTCTCCTACAGATGGCTCAACCTCAGAGCTGGTTTCGGCCCTAAGCTCTGGAATGCCTAACAATAGTTTCAGAGGCTTTGTCCACACCCATCAGATAGCTCAGTGTTTTAGTCAGTCCTTTCTTATCCCTTAATACTCCTGTGTTTTAAAAAATGATATCAACCCTATCCTTTGTCATATCTCTTGATATCTGAAATGTCTCAGGAAGGGATTTATTTTAAGTTGATGATTATTGAAAACGAAGTCTTTACCAATTCAATGTATCTATAGGATTACTTTATAAAGGATTTTGTCAAAGTGGATTGAGACATAAAGTCACTCCATGGTTTACTATAAACAGATCACCAAAGTAGATAAAGAGCAAAGATTGACTCAACTGGCCACTCTTATCTTTATTATCTCTATAATTGTGGCTGATTCATTATAGTCACAATTTCCTTGGTGAAAAAAATTCACCTTATCACACACATAGAAATGCATAACTGTATGGTGGTTTAAAATACGAACATATGAAAATGCATAAATACACACACGTGCACACATAAAATCTCATTTTATTTAAGATTTAAACACACAAATGAATCCCATAAATCTCAGCTTAGCAACCGGTAGTCAAATGCTTTAACTGACCTCAGAATATGAATCAGAAACAAGGAAGAAGTTAGTGCTTCTTTCTAAAAATGCCCCCTTTCCCAATTTCTTACTGAAAATCACAGGGGAGGCATGGCACAGCTAGGGAGGGAGGAGCAAGGAGGGTGCAGCCAAACGTAAAGGGCTCCCTCAGCTCTGGGTGGAGGCCAACTGCTCACGCCTGATTACACTAAAATGCTGTGAATCTGGAGCCACCTTTCCTTTAAGTACGTTTGAACAGGGTAACTCATAAGGACATAGTATGCTCATCTGAAAGTCATGGCCTGATTACAGAAATCAGGAACAAATTAGGCAATGTGTCTGACAAATTTGGCCTCCCTGCAGTGTTAGGAGAATGCTCTGAGCTTCACAGGGAAAAATGAACTCAACTCATAGTATTTACGTACCTGGAGTGGCTGCAACACCTAAAATTTCTGAGCAGTACTTCGCATATTCACTTGCAGCATCCAGTGACGTGTTGGTATGGAGAGACTGGTCAACTTTGCTCAAAACAATCTGGCGTAGGGTCAGAAGACCTAATAACATAAGAATGTTTGAGCATGTCTTATGAGAGGAGAGAACTATGTGTTCCAGTAAGTCAAGATCATAGATTTCCTTTTTTTTTTTTTTGAGACAGAGCCTCAAGCTGTCACCCTGGATAGAGTGCTGTGGCATCACAGCTCACAGCAACCTCCAATTCCTGGGCTCAAGCGAGTCTCTTGCCTCCACCTCCCAAGTAGCTGGGACTACAGGCGC
>CAUYRH010181701.1:0-26551 GCA_963574655.1 Perodicticus potto | reverse complement strand
CCAGCCACGTACACCTGAGCTGGCGGGTTCGAATCCAGCCCGGCCCGCCAAACAACAATGACGGCTGCAACCAAAAAATGGCCGGGCGTTGTGGCGGGCGCCTGTAGTCCCAGCTGCTTGGGAGGCAGAGGCTGGAGACTCACTTGAGCCCAGGAATTGGAGGTTGCTGTGAGCTGTGATGCCACGGCACTCTATCCAGGGTGACAGCTTGAGACTCTGTCTCAAAAAAGAAAAAATTATCATGAAGAAATAAAATGGTGTATTGGCAAGCTACTCAGTAAACAAAATGCTAGTTTCATTTATCAAGTGGAATTTTCATAGGACTTAAAAATTATCCATTACATGCATAATTTATATTTTGTATATTTGTATGGTAAAATGTGTACTGCAGCGTTGTCTGATGCAGATTTTGTTTATCAAATATGAATGTATACTTGACTGACCCTTTTCTCCTAACAGGAAGCTTCTCTCTGTCTGTCAGAGATTATGACCCCGTGCACGGTGATGTCATTAAGCACTACAAAATCCGAAGTCTGGACAATGGGGGTTATTACATCTCTCCACGGATCACTTTTCCCTGTATCAGCGACATGATTAAGCATTACCAAAGTAAGTAAAAACCAAAGGTTGGGCAAGACAGAATAATACATTTATTATGAAACGTGTAAAGTGTCAAGCACTGTTTTTATGTTAAAACTTTGTATGCATCAATTTTCTTTTGGATAAAGTTGGCAGGATCCATCTATGATTAAACATGCAGAGGAAGATTTGGTCTTCGGGAATAATTTTCCCCATCCTTTCCACTTCGTCCCGTGCTGTTTGACATTCAATGTTCCAAAATTACCTACAGAACAATAAGTACAATTTTTGGATATACCTAGTTTTACAAGGCACCCGAATAGCTGGAATAGGACTGCAAATATGTAGATATGTGTCATTTGTGTGTGTGTGTAATGGTAATATGTACTCACTGAAAGAAAATAGAAATAATACCCTACCGCCCACCTAAATATTTTAACGTGGCAAGTCAATGTTCTTTTACTTCTGGGGCCACTTTCCAGCCTTGTGAAGTCTGGACCTGTGACCTTCGGGTTCATTTCCTGTGAGACTGAAGTCAGCTGGGGTGGTTCTTGCTACCACTCTTTTCTAGGACCCGCCTGAAGGGAATGCACATTATAGGTTTGCTTAGGTCTCCAAGTGTGGCGAGCACAGGTGCCTCCCCCCCTTGCCCTCACCATTCATTTTTGCATCTGGCTCACGTGTCTAGAGCGCGCTATGCTCTGGGCCTGTTCCCCGGCTGGAAGTTCAATGGTAACATGACCAGGTACCCATCTTGGTGACCTGTAGAGCTTATGTGGGCTCACTAATCTGAAATCACATTTTATTAAGTGTGACACCCTGTCAGGCTTTAGGTGTCTGTTGTTTGTTGGCTTTGTTCGTTTTGGTTTTTATATATCCGCAGTGTAAGTAAAACCAAGTATTGTTTTTTGAGACAGACTGTCACTTTGTTGCCCTCGGTAGAGTGCTGTGGTGTCATAGCTCACAGCAACCTCAAACTCCCGGGCTCAAGTGATTCTCTTGATTCAGCCTCCCGAGTAGCGGGGACTACAGGCACCTGCCACAAGGCTGGCTATTTTTTTAGAGACCCAGCTCTTTGCTCGAGCAAAGGAGGCTGATCTCGAACTCCTGAGCTCAGGCAATCCACCTGCCTTGGCTTAAGTATGTTTTAAATTGTCTTTTCTTTTAGGAATTTCAAAAGTCACAATTAATGTGAAGGATACTCCCCATAAACAATCTAGGTTTATAGACAGTGGCAGGTTGGCTAACAGTCCAAATTTGTTTCTAGACGCTGGTAAAATATAAACATTGCATTTCTTAAACTTTGTTTTCCCTTTCAAATCAGAGCAGTCAGATGGCTTGTGCAGAAGGCTGGAGAAAGTGTGCATTAGTCCCAAGCCACAGAAGCCGTGGGATAAAGATGCCTGGGAGATCCCACGAGAGTCCATCAAGCTGGTGAAGAGGCTCGGCGCTGGACAGTTTGGGGAAGTCTGGATGGGTGAGTGTGCGGCCCCGGGACCAGGGTCCTCTCTGGAGATGGCAGCTGGAGAAGTGAGGGCCCGAGCCCATTTCTGTCAGCTTCTGAGCCAGGACTGAATTGCATCAGAAGCACCATTTCTGTTGTTTTCCCTGTGTACCTGGGGCTGAGAAGTGACCTGCAAAAACTACTTGCTCTCCCTTGTGACTTGGTAATTCTCAGTGTTCCTCGGGATGTGATACCGTGATAATGAGTGTTATGATCATCTGTCCACTCTTCATGCCTCTCAGCATCACATTCCCTGGATGCATAATTTTTTAGGATATAAAAGTGTAAGTTTATTTTATCTTGGGGCGGGGAGGGAGTGAGACAGGAAAGCGAGAGAAAGAGAGAGAGAGAGAGAGAGGAGAGAAGAGGGCAGGGAGATGGCAGAGCCTCCCAAAGAAGGAAAAGAAAAAAGCCTTCCTTGATGCACATTTGTAGTGCAGGACATTTGTTTCCGTATTCTTGGGGTTAGGACCCACTGGCTTCATACAAAGCATCACATTTATTATAATTGGAGGGTCACCAAGAAAGTTTCTAAAGATGTTCAAAGTCCTGTCATTAGTGATTCATTTCTTTTTTTTTTTTTTTTTTTTTTGAGACAGAGTCTCAAGCTGCCGCCCTGGGTAGAGGGCCGTGGCATCATCATAGCTCACAGCAACTTCCAACTCTTGGGCTCAAGCGATCCTCTTCCTTCAGTTTTTCTATTTTTCGTAGAGATGGGGTCTCACTCTTGCCCAGGCTGGTCTTGAACTCCTGAGTCAAGCAGTCCTCCCGCCTTGGCCTTTCAGAGTGCCAAGGGATTACAGGGGTGAGCCACCTTGCCCGGCCTCATGACTCACTTCTTAGTTAAGTATTTCCTTCTCAGGCCAGAGACTTCACCCAAATTATGGCAATGGCTTTCTACAGGGCATTCTTTCTGCCCATCTGTCTTTTTAAAAGTTTTATAGTAAATGTGAATGTCTTTTGTGATAAGAATTTTTTAAAAAATAATTTTTTAAAGAAGAAAGTATAGCACTCTGTTCATGCTTCTAATTGAAACTGTGGTTGTTTCTGGAAAGGGTAACATGTTAGGTCACACAGATCTAACTGGGTCACTTTTTCTGTGCCAGCTTTGTTGAGTGAAAGCAAACACGATTTCTAAACAGAAGGGGCAGACGGCTTTTAAAAACTCCCCAGCCCCAGCTGAGCAGAAACTGCGAACTTCCAGCCTGCTTGAGCCAGGCGGGCACGTCACCTTGGCATCCAGGGTCTGTGAAGGGGCAGGTGTCCCTTTAAAATCTTGGCTCCTGGGACCACAGCCTTGCCCCTCTCTCCTGCTGGCACCTCCCTTTAGTGACTTTTAAATATAGGTGATACTGACCCAACTTATAATTAATTCTCCTTGCATGGTGAATGTATTACAGAATTCAGGTAAACTGTAATTACACAACTTCGCATTCTCTGTTTCGGCTGGCACATCTCACAACCAGCTGGAGAGCACGCCAGGCGCCGTGTGTATGCCGGTCAGCAGATTCAAGAGTGAGTGCTCACGTTAGATGTCTTTTCCCATACATACTCTTTTCTTTCTTTATTTTTTTGAGACAGAGTCTCACTCTGTTTCCCTGGGTAGAGTGCGATGATATCACAGCTCACAGCAACCTCAGACTCCCGGGCTCAAGCGATCCTCCAGCCTCAGCCTCCCAAGTACCTGGGACTAGAGGCGCCCACCACAAAACCTGGCTAGTTTTTCTATATTAAGTAGAAATGGGGTCTCACTCTTGATCAGGCTGGTCTCATACACCTGAGCCCAGGCAATCCACCTGCCTCAGCCTCCTAGAGGGCTAGGATTACAGGTGTGAGCCACCTCGCCTTCTTCCCGCACATGTTCTTATTGTCTTAAGTTACATCCCCCTCCTCATTTCTCTATCTGCTTTAAAAAAAAAAGAACATGAGATTCATATGACATAAAATCAGTCATTTCAAGGTGAACAAGTCAGTAGCATTTAATACATTCAGTGTTGTTCAACTACTACCTCTGTCAAGTTCCAAAATGTTTGGGGAAAACAATGTACCTATTAAACAATAACTCCCCGGGTGCCACCCCCTCAACGCCTGGCAACCACTATTTTATTTTATTCTTATTATTATTTTTTTTTGTAGAGACAGAGTCTCACTTTATCGCCCTCGGTAGAGTGCCGTGGCGTCACACAGCTCATAGCAACCTCCAACTCCTGGGCTTAGGGGATTCTCTTACCTCAGCCTCCCGAGTAGCTGGGACTACAGGCGCCTGTCACAATGCCCGGCTAGTTTTTTGGTTGCAATTTGGCCGGGGCCAGGTTCGAACCCACCACCCTTGGTATATGGGACTGGCGCCCTACCCACTAGGCCATAGGCACCGCCCCACTATTTTATTTTTTTCCTCTAGGAGTTTGACTAATCTAGGCAGCTCAGAGCAGTAGAATCAAACAGTATTTGTCCCTTTGCATCTGGCTCATTTCACTTAGCATAATGTTTCCACGGTTCATTCATGCTGTAGAATACATCAGAATTTTATTTTTTATGGCTAAGTAATATTCCACTGTTTGAATATAAAACAGTTTGTTTACCCACTAACTCACTGATGGATGTTTGGGTTGTTTCCACTGTTTGGCTGTGGCGAATAAGGCTGCTATGAGTATTTATGTACAAGTTATTGTGTGGACACATATTTTCATTTCTCTTGGGTGTACACATGTACCTAGGAGTGCAGTTGCTGGCGCTTTTTTTAAGTCTATGTTGATCTATTTTGAGGAACTGGAAAACTATTACATGCTCATTTTTAAAAAATGAGTTGCCTTTTTTCTTTTCAAAATAGTTATATTTGTTTCTGAATATTTTCTCTCTAATCCACAGAATAGGGGCAGGAATAGTATAATGAACATTGTATAGCCTTCACCTTGATTCAGTGGTTGTTAATATTTGCCACACACATATATGTTGTTGTTGAACCCCTTGGGAGTGGCTGCTGATGTGATGACTCTTCCCTCCTAAATACGCAAGCCTGGCTCTCCTCAGAACAAGGCCATCGTCTTACTCAGTATAGTAGGCACGTGGAGGAAATTTAACATTGGTACATACTGTTACCTAATATAGAGTTGACCTCTGAATTTCCCAAGTTGTTCCAGTAATGTCCTTGGGGCAATTTTTCCCCAGCCTGGCACCACCAATTTGTACTTACTCAACATGTCTTCAGTCTTAACTGGATCAGTCCCTGGCACGCCTTCATCTTCATGAAGCTGACATTCTGTAGAATACAGATCAACTGTTTGTAGAATGTGGCAGGCCTGAAGTTTCTCGGATGTTTCTTGGGATTTGGCTCACTGCATCTGACCACCTGGGTGCGCTGTGCTCTCCGCGGGCATCCGGAGGCGTCATGGTGGCCCTTGGTCCCTTTCTTGCTGATGTTCCCTTTGATTTTGTTTAAGGTGGTTCACCAGGTTTCTCTACGGTGATTTGTGTGTGTCTGTGCTTAATAACTTTTTTAAAATTAAATTATAGCTGTGTATATTAATACAATCAAGGGGTACAATGTGCTGGTTTCATATACAATCTGAAATATTTTCATTGAACTGGTTAACATAGCCTTCATGGCATTTTCTTAGTTATCGTGTTCAGACATTTATATTCTGCATTTAGTAAGTTTCACCTGTACCCTCCTAAGATGCCCCGTAGGTGTGGTCCCACCAATCACCCTCCCTCCACCCTCTAATGGTGTTTTTTTATTCCTTTTTTGTCATGAATAAATCATGCCTGGGAAGACTCTTTGAGACTGTAAACAGGACTTTCCCAAGGTGGTTTCATCATCATCTGCTCATCTCACATTCTCTTCCCTCTGAAGCTGCGATCGTTCCTGCAGTTCTCCCTGTGGTCCTCCCAGGCTCCCTGGGCTGGTCTGCTCGGATCCTCTAGCTCTCGCCAGGAACCAGGGACTTCTGCCTTCTCTCTCTCCCTTCCCTTTCAAGGCTTCTCTCTTCACTGAGCATCTTGGCAGGAAAGACATCATCACTGTCAAGTTAGTTGTGCTGTTCCTCCATCTGGGGGCTCTTCCCCCTCACCATGATTTTAAGTGGGGGCAGGAGGGGGGAAGATGACGGGAGGAGGGAAACGTGTGCCGCGTACAGCCCAGGCCCTGTTCAGGTGCATTTTCACGCATATTCTCATGTGCTCATTGCAGGAGCACTCTAAGTAGGTTCACTGTCACCATTTGGTAAGTGACAACATTGAGAATCCGATAAGCAACTCACCCAAGGTCGTTCAAGGCCGTGAGAGAGCCAGGTAGCTCTGGGCTCTGAGAGCCCTGTACTCTGTTGCTTACTAAGCTATATACAAGTTAACTTGACTTTTCTCACCTCAGCCTACACATCAGTGAAATGGGCAAACAGCTCTCTCACCAGTTGTTGAAAGGAAGAACGAGATTATTATGCACCTGAAGTGCTTCCAGCAGAGCCTGGCTCTATGTGCTCTATTTTTTACTGATATTTCCACTTTGAGTCTAGCCACGGGAGCTCTAGTTTGATGAATTTTTCCCAATTTTAATTATGAAACAAAGCTATAAATAATCCTTCCTATCGATATATACTGATGAAGGAATTGCATATGTGTCATGAAGGGGAACATAGCCAGGGCTTACTCAGGGTGTAGTTGTTCACCCTAAAGCAGTAGCACTGCGTATAAGGTGACAGTTTGGAATTTTGTCCCATCCTCCCCTCACCCAGCTGGGGAGCCAGGATTAAGGTGTAGAACTGAATGCCATTTTTACCTGAGAGGTAGTGACAATGCACCAAGTCCATTAACTCCACCTGCTGAGTGAGTTGTGTACATGTGTGTGTGTGAGGACAGGGGCGGGAAGTCAGGAGCAGGCGGCAGTGGGGCGCACCCCTGGTGGAGCTGCCTGCGGCCCCCACTGTGTGCTGAAACACGAGCATGGGCTGAAATTGTGCACCTGGAGATCAATCACATTGGTCCTGTCTGGGATTGAAAAACTGCTTTGCTTCTAATCTAGATATATGAAACGCCCCTGCCCGGTCCTCACCCTTCCCTGTTCACGTGCTTCTGCTGGGCCGTGGGCTAAACGTTCCCTCTGACGTTAGAGAATTGTGTTTGGTGCGTACCCAGGTGGCGCCTGCTAGATGCTAAGGCTCAGGAGGTAGGAGAATGGGACCTTGGAAAATATGTACCTGTTCTCCCTAGAGTGTTACTTTTTATTTAAACTTTGTGAAAGAGTAAAAATCTTGTGAAAATACATCACTTGGATAGATTTGCTAATAATGGTTTTTTAATTGTGATAAAATACACCTAACATAAAATTTACATCTCACATTTTTATTTTATTTTATTTTTTGAGACAGAGTCTCACTTTGTCACCCTTTGTAGAGTACTGTGGCATCATAGCCCACAGCAACCTCAAACTCTTGGGCTCAAGTGACCCTCTTGCCTCAGCCTCCAGTAGCTGGGACTACAGGTACCTGCCACAATGCCCAGCTTTTTTTTTGTTGTTGTTGTTTAGCAGGCCCAGACCAGGTTTGAACCTACCAGCCCCAGAGCATGTGACCAGCGTCCTAATCACGGAGCTACGGGCGCCCCTGTTGCTTTGTTTTTGAGACAGGGTCTCATTCTGTCACCCTGGCTGGTGTGCAGCAGCATCATCATAGCTCACAGCAACTTCACGCTCCCGGGCTCGGGTGATCCTCCACCTCTGCCTTGTGAGTAGCTGGGATGACAGGCACCCACCATGACGCCTGGCTAATTTTTTCTATATTTGCAGAGATAAGGTCTCCCTCTTAATTGGGCTTGTCTCAAACTCCTGTTCCTAAACAATCCTCCCAACTCAGCCCCCCAAAGTTCTCTGGCCTGGTTGAGGTTTTGGCAGTAGCCACTTTAATGGACATAAGTTAGTATCTCATTGTGATTTTGATTTGCATTCCCCTAGTGATTAGTGATGTTGAGTGTCTTACTGGTTATTTCTACATCTCCTCTGGAGACATGTATGTTCAAGTCTTTTCCCCATTTTTTAAAAGTCATTTTTGAAAATTTGATTTACTAATAATGTTTTCAAGAGAGAAACAGTAGAGCCTTGTCTGGAATGGGAGTTACGCAGAACCTAACTTGTGGGGACGGTGTAAAGATTTTGAATGAAATGATGCAGGGAGGCCTTTCGTCCAGCGGATAGCAGTCAAAGCACTGTTATTGTCAAGTACTTTAGAGCGCTCCCAGTAAACAAAAGTTGTTTGTTTCTTTGGTTTTTTAATTAATTTTTTATTTTGATATAATTGTGGACTCACATATAAAAATGAAGAACTAAAACAACACGGGTGACTCTTGAAAATACAATGCTGGAAGAAGTTAGCCACAAAGGAGCACACAGCGTAAAATTCCGCTTCTATGACATGTCCAGAACAGGCAGATCTGTAGACGTAGAAAGCAGATGGCTGGTCTGGGGGCTGGGTGGGCAGTGAGGAGAACTCATAATGAGTGTGAGGTTTTTAGGGGAGAGGGTTGATGACAGTGTTCTAAAGTTGCTTGTGGTAGTGGTTACACAATTCTGCATATACAAAAAACGGGCGAACTATATACTTTAAATGAATACATGGCATGCCAGTGAATTATATTTTAACAAGGCTGGCATATGTATAAAAGAAAAAATACAGAGAAACCCCTGGTATCACTTATGAAGTTTCCCCCAGTGATAACATCTTGCAAAATTATAGGACAATATTAATACCAGGATATTGACATGGATAGTTGTTTGTTTTTAAATTGTGCTTTTCGCCTTCTAGTCTTGGATTGGAGGGAAAGAAGGAAAAGAAAAAAAATAGCAAATTTTGACCTTGGCTCTTTTGCTGATAGTGTCTGCGAGTTTGGCTGCCAGCCAGGGAGCTCCTTGTTGGCTGTTGAGATAATTTTAGTATGTCGAATACATTCAGCAGAGGAATACCGGGAATAAAACCACGAGGAGTGATTAGTGCTCCTGTGTTATGAATCAGAGGGCAAAGAACGCCCCTGTCCATTGTGTGTTTGTGCATCTCATTCTGATCGTCTGGGGGCAGCTGTCATAACTAGGTCTGTGCGGTTTAGAGATGCCCCAGTCGAGTTTTTACTTCTCAAGGGATAAGCAGACTTTCTTCTCTCATTGATTGAAAAACATATATGCAACCAATTAAGATTATATTACCCTTCCCCAAGTAAGTGAATATTTGTGTTAAACATAAGGAATCACTCATAAACTACCAATCTATGTTATGGCCTGAATTTCTTTGGCCTGAAGTACAGTGAACAAATAGTAGGAAGTGACCTGTTCTTTGGGGGAAGGGGGTGGATAAGGGATGAAAGAAAGAGGTGTCTCTGCCTCCAGCTGTTTCCTCTTGTTTGTGTGATCCTTGTGACATCTGACTTGGGTGACATGTTTCCTCTGTGAATTGTTCTATTCCCAGGGAACTGGCCGAACAGCGAGGCTAAGGACGATATTTCCTCTTGCTATTTGGTGTATGAAGAGGCTTTGTGTTGAAAGGAAACTTTTAATTTGACTTTTGCTTGCAAATTATTGTTTGAGCCAATGGAATTAAAATTAATCACTAGCCAACTTCCAAAATCAACTGCACGCGTTTTTATTTTCTAAAAAAACCACCGTGCATTTCGTGAGATACTTCGGGTCTTTTTAGGAAATCGGTCAAAGCTGGAACGGGAGCCTTTTTTAGTGGTCACATCTGCTTTCCTTAACTGTGAAAAAGCAGCACTCCACTAGAAGTTCTTTACTACCTTGAAAAGATTTTAAAAGATTTTTTTTTTTCCCCATCCACAGGCAAAGTGGCTCATGCCTGTAATCCCAGCACTTGGGGAAGCTGAGGAGGGTGGATTGATTGAGCTCAGGAGTTCAAAACCAGCTTGAGCAAGAGTGAGGTGCCATCTCTACTAAAAATAGAAAAACTATTGGGCATTGTGGCAGGCACCTGTAGTCCCAGCTTCTTGGGAGGATCAAGCTTCAAGAGGATCACTTGAGCCCAAGAGTTTGAGGTTGCTGTGAGTTTATGATGCCACTGCTCTCTACCCAGGGTGACAAAGAGAGACTCTGTCTCAAAAAAAATTAAAATTGGGCAGCACCTGTGGCTCAGTGAGTAGGGTGCCGGCCCCATATACTGAGGGCAGTGGGTTCAAATCCAGCCCTGGCCATACTGCAACAAAAAATAGCCAGGCGTTGTGGTGGGCACCTGTAGTCCCAGCTACTCGGGAGGCTGAGGCAAGAGAATCGCCTAAACCCAGGAGTTGGAGGTTGCTGTGAGCTGTGTGATGCCACAGCACTCTACCAAGGGTGATAAAGTGAGACTCCGTCTCTAATAATAATAATATAATAAAATTATTTTCCATTTGTACTGACAACCCACATCTTCATGACTAGGTTAATTTAAACCTTCAAGCCACTGGGGAATATCTAGGTAAAGTATGATTTAGTGCACAGGTAAAACCACCCTATTGTTCCAAGGTCAGCAGTTCCACAGACTGTGATCATGAGTGGAGCTGCTGTCATGCTTGTGCTGTGTTTGACGCAGCTGTTTTATTCACTGTTTATCTCAAACTCCTTATCAGCATTTCTAATATCTGCAGCTGCAGTATTTCCTGGCAACGTTTCCCCTACCCTTGGAAAGCATTTTTTTCTTCAACCTTTACCCATACTTTTTTTTACGGAAGAGTGTCAGTGAGCTCCCTTGTCTTCATAATGACCAAAGAACCGTTTTGTTTTTGTTGACAGTAGAAGTGGAAGAAGGGTTTTACTTCTTTCACTTTTATTGCTGTGTAACGTAACAAACAAGACAGAAGAGTGCCCAGGACACCAGTGCCCAGTCTCACGAGTCATTACAGAGGGAAACCTGTCTGTCCACCCTTGAGCTCATGCAGTGGAAACTTGCCAGCGCCCACAAATCCCCACCCCGTACTCCCATCCGCGTGCACCCAAAGTCCTGCCTGCCCCCGAAGAAGGCTGCTATTCTGACCTTTGTGATAATATCCTGACTTTTCTTCATGGTTTTACTCTCTTTGTATATGGGGATGTATGCATCTCACCCCCAAGATACAGTTCAGTTTTGCCTGGCTTTGAACTTCATGTAGGTCAGTCACAGCAGCTGTGAATGCTTAGCCCTGCTTCTTGTGCTCAAGCGTGTGTGTACGGCTCATCCATGTGTTTGGGGTAGCGGCTTCAGTCCCCATCTTCATTCGGGGTTGCATTGTGTTGTGTGTTTATTTGAGGTGCACAACAGCTTATCATGCACTTTACTATTTCCTGGTGAGGCTGGAGTTGTTCCCAGGACTTGGCTGCTATGAGCAGTGTGCTCTGAACATTTTTGTACAGATTCAAGAATGCACGAGCTTCTCCGGGGTTTTTCAAAGTACTGGTCCCAGTTTAGACTCCCGTCGGCAACGCGTGAGAGTTCCCCGCACCCCTTCTGCCCAGTGGGGTTGTACCTGGAGGATGTGGGCCTCAGGGTGGCACAGACAGTGGGTGGCCACTTGGAAGGAGGTGCTGTCTCAGCCCCCTTCATGGGCCCCTTGGAACGCTGTTAGAGAAGCTTTGCAGTTGAATTTTGGTAATGTTTAGAAAAGGGGGGTTGCCCTGGTGCCCCTCTCAAGGGGCAGGTGCTGCTCACCCACACTTAAGATTGTCAGATTTTTAAAAATTTTATCAAATTCCGCTGTGGTTTCTCCTTACGGCTTCATTTGCATTTCTGTGATTACTAAAGTGACTGAGTACCCATGTATATTAGTCATTTGGATTTCTTCTTTTTGAAATGCCCATGCAAGCCTTTGCCTAAGGTTTTGAATCTTTCTTATTGGTTTGTAGGAATATTTTATATGTTCTGGATGCTAGTTCCTTACCAGTTACACGTGTCACAGAGCACATTTTCTTGCTGTGTTTCGTCACAGACTTACTCATATAATGAAATCTTGATTTGAATGTAGTATTAAAGGACTTTTGTTGGTGGAGTTTCCTTTAAGATACCACGCTGTATAGAAAATGCTCTATTGCTTGTAATTATAAATTTAGATGGCAAGTCAATTTGATATATTCATGATTCAGTTATTTGGGGGTAGGTTGTGGCTTTTGAAAAGGCTTTAGGGTGTTTTTTCTGGCAGCTGTCTATTGCTGTCTTCTCCATATCATCTAACAGTTATTTTATGCTATATTCTCCATTTTTGTCTAGGGCACAGCAAGCTCTCACTGATCATAAATCAAAGTGGAATATAAAAGGAAACTTTTTTTTGTTTGAGACAGAGCCTCACTTTGTCACCCTCGGTAGAGTGCTGTGGAATCACAGCTCACAGCAACCTCAAACTCTTGGGCTTAAGAGATTCTCTTGCCTCAGCCTCTTGAGTAGTTGGGACTATAGGCACCTGCCACGATGCCCAGCTATTTTAGAGGCGAGGTCTCGCTCTGGCTCAGGATGGTCTCAAACCTGTGAGCTGAGGCAATCCATCCACCTCGGCCTCCCAGAGTGCTAGGGTTATAGGTGTGAGCCACTGAGATGGCCCTGAAAGGAAACATTTTAATGCAGAGATCAGTCTTAATGACTAGGAGAAAAATCATTAGCTAAGGTTGTTCTTAGTAAGTTAATACCTTTTCTCTTGCCTGTTGGAAAGTTTGGAAATAGAAACATAATTTGTTTTCTTTCAAGAAATAATTCCTTTTGGCCAGTGTGGTGGCTCACGCCTGTAATCCTAGCACTCTGGGAGGCCAAGGTGGGTGGATTGCTTGAGCTTACAGGTTTGAGACCAGCCTGAGCAAAAAGCAAGACCTTGTCTCTACTAAAAATAGAAAAACTGGGTGGTGCCTGTGGCTCAGTGGGTAGGGCGCCAGCCCCAAATACCGAGGGTGGCAGATTCAAACCCAGCCCCAGCCAAACTGCAACAAAAAAATAGCCGGGCATTGTGGCAGGCACCTGTAGTCCCAGCTACTCGGGAGGCTGAGGCAAGAGAATCGCCTAAGCCCAGGAGTTGGAGGTTGCTATGAGCTGTGTGACGCCACGGCACTCTACAGAGGGCGATAAAGTGAGACTCTGTTTCTACAAAATAAAAACATAATAAAAATAAAAATAGAAAAACTGAGGCAAGGAGATCACTTGAGCCTGAGTTGGAGATTGCTGTGAGCTTTGATGCCATGGCACTCTACCCAGGGCAACAGTTTGAGACTCTGTCTCAAAAAGACAAATAAATAAATAAAAAGAACTAATTCTTTACATTAAGGAAAAAACTACATACTCTGTGACAAATGCAATTAAAATAGAAAAGAACAAGAGAAAGTAAAGTCATCCCAAGTTGTACCTCCCAGAGATAATCCTTGTTGACGTCTCACTGTGCAAGCTTCCCGCCATCTTTCTGTGCTATGCACATACAAACCACATTGTGTCCTCAAAGGGGAATTAAACACTCCACACCACCTTTTCGGGGTTTTTTTGAGACAAGGTCTTGCTTTGTTGTTTTAGACTGGAGTGCAGTGGCATGATCAAACTCCTGGACTCAAGTGATCCTCCTGCCTCAGTCTCCCGAGTAGCTGGGGCTATAGGCACTCACCACCACGCCCAGCTAATATTTTTATTTTTTGTAGAGATTGGGTCTTGCGATGTTGCCCAACCTGGTCTTGAACTCCTGGCCTCCAGTGATCCTTCTGCCTCGGCCTCCCAAAGTGTTGCAATGACAGGCTTAGGCCACCATGCCTGGCCTTCCATTACCTTTCCTTAGGGCAAGTTCTATAAAACTGCAGCATATTATTTCTGCTTTGGCAAATCACTGAAAAAAGGCTTTTACACACACACACACACAAATCAGGATTAAAATCAAACACTTCATTGAGGCAGGTCCCAGAAAAGTAGCAATTTAGGGGAATTATGTTAAAGAGTCAGTATTTCTTCCAGTGTGTTCTATCAGATGTGAAAAGGGGACTCGACAAATGCTCTGAGCTCAGGACAGCGTGGCAGATGCTGAGGTGAACAAATTCAGGTTTCTTTCCTGACAGCTCCAAAGGCCCCTGCTGTGTCTTCTGGAAGGGGACGGGTGCGGGAAAGGACGCCACGTCTTTTCAGCGTGGGTCCCTTTGGTGCACAGACTCATCCAAGTCTATTTCTCTGAAAACTTTTGGGAAATGCTCATTTGAGTCTAGGATATTGTACTTTAAGGTTAGTGTGTATGTGTAATTTTATAAAGTACTACATCTTTTCTCTGATTATAGAAATGTATACACATTCGTTGTAGAGAATGTGGTATATAGTTAAAGGCACAGTGAGCAACATTAAAGCTGCTCATAATCGTACCATTCACCATAGCCAGTATTTGGTATATTTTGGTGTATTTTCTTCCAGACCATTGTTTACATGTGTGTCTGTGTATCTATAAAATATGCTTATATTTTTAAAATGGAGATTATAAAATTATAAGGTGTGTGTGTAAAGGATTATGTCATATAAAGACCTTTGCTTTGTTTTATTAGTCTTAGATAAAGAAAATTTTATTAGCTAGAGGAAAGTATTAGCCTTCATGGTGGAGTACAAATAATTTTTTAAAATGTTATTTGATAAAAATCTTTTGATAAATATTTTTTGGTAAAGAAAATACAGAGAATTCCCAGATGCCTTTACATCAGTCTCCCAGAATATTAACACTATATATATATATATATATATATATATATATATATATATATATATATTTTACATATAAAAATTATATTATATTATAAAATATAAAAATATTAACATATTTAATATCAATACATATTTAATATTAATATTTAATATATATATAATATATATATATATATATTTTTTTTTTTGGCAGTTTTTGGCCAGGCCTGGGTTTGAGCACACCACCTCCGGTATATGGGGCTGGCGCCCTACTCCTGTGAGCCACAGGTGCTGCCTTTTTTTTTGAGACAGAGTCTCACTTTGTCACCCTCGGTAGAGTGCTGTGGCGTCACAGCTCACAGCAATCTCAAACTCTGGGGCTCAAATGATTCTCTTGCCTCAGCCTCCCGAGTAGCTGGGACTACAGGCTCCCACCACAATGCCCGGCTACTTTTAGAGACGGGGTTCTCGTTCTTGCTCAGGCTGGTCTCGAACCTGTGAGCTCAGGCAATCCACCCACCTCGGCCTCCCAGAGTGTTAGGATTCCAGGCGTGAGCCGCTGCACCCGGCCTAAACAATATGTAATGTTTTTTCTCAGGTCTACCTGTAACTAAACTGTCTTCAAATGCCGTATCTGCAAAGCGAGGTCTCAGATGTTCTGTCCGTAAAGCATCCTCTGACTTTTTCTTTTCCTCCTAGGTTACTATAACAATAGTACCAAGGTGGCTGTGAAAACCCTGAAACCAGGCACCATGTCTGTGCAAGCCTTCCTCGAAGAAGCCAACCTCATGAAGACCCTCCAGCACGACAAGCTGGTGAGACTCTACGCTGTGGTCACCAGGGAGGAGCCCATTTACATCATCACTGAGTACATGGCCAAAGGTGAGTGCCTTCCACTGCCCGGCGCCTCTCCAGGCTTTCCGACTGAGAAAGTAAAACGTGTAAATGTCAGAGGACACTCAAATAGCTTTAATTGTAAATCAGCATGCTTCCTGCTGAGAAGTTTAAAATATAGGAAAACAAAGCATTTCCATAAACCTACTCACCAGAAGTAATCCATGTTATAAAATTGTTATATAGTCCTCCTGATTTCTCTTTATCTGCCTGCATATACCTCTTAGCCCTGAGAATGGTACCCCATGTATATCAAAGATTTCTTTTGTTATGGACCTAAAATGTGTGTTCTTAAAATTCTAAAACTACATGTGTAGTGCAGTTGTTCATACTAAATTCCTCTTTATTTTCATTCTCTAGCATTAGCCAATTTTCATTTTCCTTTTTAACATTATCTCAGTGTTCAGGGTGTCACTTTATTAAGTTAATGTTTTTAAAAGTTGTGGAGGTTATGGCTCAGCGCCTGTGGCTCAAGCAGCTAAGGCACCAGCCACATACACCAGAGCTGGCAGGTTTGAATCCAGCCCGGACCAACCAAACAACGATGATGGCTGTAACAAAAAATAGCCGAGCATTGTGGCGGGCACCTGTAGTCCCAGCACTTGGGAGGCCGAGGCAGGAGAATTGCTTGAGCCCAGGAGTTGGAGGTTACTGTGAACTATGATGCCACAGCACCCTACCAGGGTGACAGCTTGAGGCTTTGTCTCAAAAAAACAAAAAAAAGAAAGTTTTGGAGGTTAAATTCCCATGTAATCAATTAATTGCTGAAGAGGAGGCTGCAAACACCCATGTTCTCTTCACTTCTCATTCTACCTTTATCACTTTCATATCGACAGGTTAGAATCACTGTCTTAGTTTCTTTGTCTACTTCTAGTTTAGGAATGAGACCAAGCAATTGCCAAACGAGTTTTTTTTTTGTTGTTGTTGTTTGTTTGTTTGTTTTGAGACAGAACCTCACTTTGTCACCCTGGGTAGAGTGCCATGGCATCATAGCTCACAGCAACCTCCAACTCCTGGGCTCAAGTGTTCCTCTTGCCGCAGCCTCCCGAGTAGCTGGGATTATAGGTGCCCACAACAACACTCTGCTGTTTTTAGAGACGGGGTCTCTCTCTGGCTCAAGCTGGTCTGGAACTCCTGACCCCAGGCAGTCCTCCCACCTCAGCCTCCCAGAGTGCTGGGATTACAGACCCGGCCCCCAAATGAGTTTTAAAAAGTTACTTCAGAAGTAATGAAGGAAAGAAGCATAAACAATAATCTAGAATTAACAGTCATCTGCCTAATGGAGATTGTAGTGTAAACTCATAGTTGAACAGGTTTAAAAACTGAATGTTATGTCCTCTTATTTAATATCTATTAATATTAGTCACTCAGGGTCCATACAGAAAAAAGACATCATTTAGAAAAACAAAATGAAACAAAACCAATCTCTGTGGCTTGTGTTGCTATAGCCCAGAAACCAGACTCAAGGCCAGTCGCTTTATAGGAGTTCTGTAAATATGAATTAACAAGCAAGATTTTTAATTGTAAATGTAAATGTGAGTTTTTCCACTTAACAATACCTAACATTTATTGAGTACTTACTGTATACCAGACCCCTTTTCATGCTCTCCATGTACTCACTTAATCCTTTTAGCATTCTGGGGCTAATACTATTGTTCTGTGTGCATGAGGTAGTCTAACATTTATTGAGTACTGACTGTATACCAGACTCTTCTTGATGCTTTCCATAGGTTAAAGCCCCCTGACTTCTCTTTTTCTCCCTAGGTTTCTATAACAGTTGTTATTATCTTCTCAGCAGTCAGGGGGCTCAGTACTGTTGTTCTGTGTGGACAAAGTAGTGTGACATTTACTGAGCTTTGCGCCCATCCTCTGATCACATTCTCATAAAAGCTCTGACACGTGTAGCTGCTAGGGCCTGATCACCTTTTACAGACTTAGATGAGGTAATAACTTGAGCACAGCTACTCATGAGCTTGTACTTAAAATTCCAGAGGAAAAGCAGGTCTTGCCTTAGAGATGAACTCTTTATCTGTCAGCACACACCTCACTTTTTCCAAGGCACAGTTCACTCATCAAATACTGGTTGGGCCCCGGTGGTGTGTGCTGGGCTTTATGCTTCTTGCTGGGTATAGACAGGCGGGAGCCCGGGCGTCTGTCTGCTGAGGGCAGGCCTCCGGGGAGCCTCGCAGATTGCTGTCCAGAGGAGCTCGCTCAAGATCAGGTGACGGCAGTAAGTGGATCGCGGTGGCAGGTGCTCTGCAATGCATGGCTCTCAGACACCTGTAGAGAGAAAAGCGGCCTCCACCCTCCTGCTTTCTCACCTGGAGCACACGCTATGTTTCACATCAGGTCAACGGGGACCTGATGAGGTGAAAGGGATGAGACCTTTCTTAGCGGGGACCAGGTACGACCAACCTCAGGGGAATGCCATATAACCAGGTAGAACTGCAAAGCTAATCGTTGTGTGAGGTGTTTCCCCAGCAGTGACGATCGTTTAAATTTTGTCTGGATTATTTTCTTGTGCGTCTGAACTATCCTAACTGTTCCTGCTCTCTTCATAGGCAGTTTGCTGGATTTCCTGAAGAGTGACGAAGGTGGCAAAGTGCTGCTTCCAAAGCTCATTGACTTTTCTGCTCAGGTAACATACGAAAAAGCGCAGTGTGCATATAAATTGGCAAAGGGCTCCCTGCTTCCAATTCATGAAGCAGTCACTGTTCCAGGTGGAAGGAATTTCCTGGGCATGTCTCCCAGTGGCAGTTATGAGAAAGCAGTACGCTTTCTTGGAGACGACAGTGGGAGTTCACATGGCGTGTGTGCCTGGGTCCAGTTTTGACTTGATATCATTGTCTGTAAGACAAGTTAACATCTTCACACTTACATCCATGTCCCCACAAGTCATAGAAACGGTGCCACTCAGCATTTGGGGGAGACAATTCTGTGCTGTGTGTGTGAGCACAGCAGCTCTTAAATGGTGCATATGTTTTACTGAAGTTATGACTATAACATAATGATATTTTTAAGTCCTCAGTATTCTGGAAAACAAAGGAACTGTATTCCTTTCTTGTTCTCTACCTTTTCACTCCTTCCTGTTGGATATATTATTCGGATTCTGTGAAATATTTCTAGTACTAGCCTAAGAGTTGCACATCTGTTTACTTTGGAATCACATGTTTCCTGACTGAAGTGTATTTAAGACAGAGGCAAATTTCTCAGAAACCCAGCAATGTGCCTCACCTATCAAGGAAATGCACGTTTGAATAATGCCAGCACTGACCTTTAATAGTTACACGGTGTTCATTAGTGGTGTTCAGTAATCTGATCATTTGTTTCTCAGTATTGGCCACGGGTGATTCATGGTGGGGAGGCCACGTACCAGGAAGCTCACAGAGATTTGTAGAAAGTCCAGGAAGGCTGGTCTTTGTGATTTCCCTTTCCCACTCCCCGTTCTTCTTCAGACCCTGTTTTAGTTGGGAAATTGTAAGGCCTTCTTGGGAAGCCGAGATGGAGTGAATGAAGGAATATGCAGCTAAAATGCTCGGCGTGAGATAGGATTGGAACACACATTCTGCACGACTAGGGTCTGTGTCCTGGCTCCGCCACTCGGGGGCCATGCTGCTCTTGGGAAACAGTTGCCTTTTTGGGTTAGTTTATTTGCCTACAAAACAGAAATGGTAATTCCTACCTTAAGGACGTGTTGAGGTTCAAATCAGATGAGCTGGCACGGACACAAGCCCTTCAGAGCCCGGGGGTGGAAGCTGGGAAAACCGAGGGAGGTCACGCCTCATTGTCCTAGCAAATGTTTCTGGGGAAGTCACCCTTCTCTGTCCTCATCTCTTTTGCTGGAATTCAGCAAGCCTGACATAATAGCTTCCTCATCTGAGTAGGAAACTCAGATGGGAGCTGGAATGCCAATATCTAATATGGAAAGGAGCAGCCTCTGAGGGTTTCAGGACTGCAGTTTGAAAACCAGCGCCCAGCAGCACAAGGCACAAGCTCGTGGGTGGGCGCTCTGGATCCTGCGTAAACAGCAGGGGAGGCACCGAGGAAAGCAGAGGTCTCGCGGGTGGGCGCTCTGGCTCCTGCATAGACAGCAGGGGAGGCAGTGAGGAAAGCAGAGGTCACATTTGCCGCTGATAAATGAGGATCTCACTTGAATCATGATTTGGGTGTCCCCTGCTGGGTGAGAGGCTTAAGGGTAGTAAAGGTTTGTCACCTGTGGACAGGAATGTGAGGAAGTGGGACTGGAGGCCCAGAGGCCGTTCCAGCTGCCGGAGGGTCTGATCTATGCCCACAGTTCAGTGAGGTCAAAATCACATGCATTGGGGGTGTGTTTTCTACCTGAACAATGAATTTATTTTGTCACAGGAGTATTTTGTATTTGATTTTGCATAGCTTAGTTATAAAACATTATCTTGACATAGTCAAAGTTTTATGTCTCTTCTTTAATTTACTTTGTAAATTACTACCATTGTGACAAGGAGTAACTTTTCCTAATGTAGAAATGAGGAGGGAGGAAAAGTTTTCTTTTAAATCTTTGTAGCTTGCAAGGAAGATCGTCACAGAGCCTGGCACTGGCCGTGACTGTCAAACTGTGGATTCCAGGTAGACTCACCAAACACCTGTTAACTGCGATGGGGCTGAGCCCCATCAGTGATATGAAGGACACTGAAGGCCACCACTGCCAGACACGGTGGCTCACCCCTGTAATCCTAGCACTTTGGGAGGCTAAGGTAGATTGCTTAAGCTCAGGAGTTCAAGACCAGCCTGAGCAAGAGCAAGACCACATCTCTACTAAATATAGAAAAAAAAATTAGTCAGGCACTGTAGTGGTTTCCTGTAGTCTCAGCTACTTGGGAGGCTGAGGCAGGAGGATTGCTTGAACTCAAGAGTTAAAGGTTGCTATGAGTTATGACACCACGGCACTCTACTCAGGGCAACAGAGTGAGACCGTGACTCAAAAAAAAAAGAAGAAGAAGGCCACCACCCCTGGTCTCCATCTAGGACAGTTTACCAATTCTAGTCCCTACCGGATGACCTCCTGATTACTTATCCCAGGGTTTGTGTCCTAGCTGTGGGTCCTGATAGGACTAGGGGTACATCTAGTTTAAGTGCCGGACTGTCTGGTTTCAGAGGGGGAGTCACAGGTCAGCAGCAGCCAGCAATACCCTAAGCAGGGGGGTTTAGCACAAAATTCATTTTCCTGGGCAACGCCTGTGGCTCAGGGAGTAGGGCACCGGCCCCATATGTAGAGGGTGGCAAGTTCAAGCCCAGCCCCAGCCAAACTGCAACAACAACAAAAAATAAAATAAAATAAAATAAAGTTATAAAAAAAAATTCATTTTCCTTAGAGCCCTAGATGCTTTTGAGCTCCTTTTTATTCCAGGTTCAACCCTCACCTGGACTTTCCTGGTCCTTCCCTCAAGGTGGAGCTGATGAGACCACTCATTGCCCCACTGATGATATCATTTGCTTCACTTGCTTGTGACTTTTCTTATTATATTACCAAAAATTTGGGGAGGCGGCCTGACCCTTGGCAATAAGGAGTAGGGCCTGGACACCTCAGCTGCTGTCTGAAACCACGTGCCTCGCTTGTCACTTTCTCTCTCTGCGCTGGCTCCCTCATCCTATTGGACACTCACGATTCCTGGTGGGATCCGCGCTACCCAGAGCTCCTCTTTCTTCTCTGTGCCCTTTTCTTAGATGATCTCCTGTACCAAGAACGCCATCTCCACATATTGTCACCTTTTCCTCTCTAACCTGCGTCACTCATTTTCCACAGTGAGTAATGTGAAAGTAGCAAATAAGGCCGGCCCAAGGTGCTAGAGGATGCCTCCCTGGAGCCTGGACACTTAGATCGCCCAGCCTTTCCCCTCCCTTCCCCCCACTTGACTTGTGAGGGATAGAGCAGGAGAATTACCGAAGTCCATTTGGCATTTGAGCTCCAACTAAAGAGTTATAGGCTCGGCAACATGTTGATGCTTGCTTTCTTCCAAAAGCGTGGTCAGCAGCGTCAGAGTTGGGAAATTTAGTGTTCAAGGCAGATTTTCGTGATGAGAGATGGGTTACTGGGAGGGGAAATAAACCAACTTACTTAATCCTAGTCCCAGAAGAATAAGGGAAACTGTAAGGGGCAGAGTTGGGACTTTTCCCACCGTCTGTCTCAGGCCACCTCTTCCCCCCTCCCCACGACCCACTTCCTCATACCCTCTGTCCCCCTCAAGACAGGAAGCGGCTGGGTGCACATGTCAATTCATATGAGAGCTGATTTCATCACTTCCTGTCTCCAGATGCGTTCTGAAAAGCTTGTCTGAGCCCTAGTGTAATCCACACCCTCCGTCATCTCGAAGCCCACCTGCCCTCCTCTCCGTTCCACAGAAGCTTTATTCAATGTGTTTTTGCCACAGCAGAAGAAATTTTTTTCCTTGGGGCCACAGTGTTTTATTAGGTCAAGATACATCAAGAGACCTGTGAGTTATATATGCTTCACAAGACCCTAGGCTCAAAACTAGAGTACATTAAATACAACACACACGGAAGATAAATGAAGCACGTTTATGCTTTTTATGCTGAAATAGGAAAATCCTCCCTTGCAAAGGAAGTTTGATCTTTCAGAGCAGAAAGACTTCGCATAGTTTCCTTCTGGACTTTACTCCACGTAAGGGAAGAAAAACGAACTTGGAAGGAGAAGGGGTTGAAATCAGTGGGAATTTCCTTCTGCAGAAGCGGAGATGGAATTGTGGGCTTGCAAAACTGAGGAAAAAGAAGAGGAAAGTTCATAGTTGCAGTTTGGAGGTAAAATAAATCATCTTGTAATTCAGAGTGAGAGTATCAACGCATTTATCACCATTTGGTGCCAACATCCCTACAGTGTCACAACTTCCAAAAAGGAAATAATTATTTATGAGTGAAATGTCAATAAAAACTTTAAAACCAAATTTGTTGTCGTAATCATGGCAACAAATAAATTTATTTTACCTCCTTCTAGTTGTTAAAGTACTTCAACCTCCTTTATCTAATTTGAGTCCAACAGCCTTGAAAGCGTTTATACTGTTATGGAATCTTTTTACAGACGAAGAGGTGAACTTGAACGTGGTGAAGAGGTGAACTTGAACGTGGTGGGTTGAATTGGTGGGACTGATCCAGGGTCTTCTGACTCCAGTGACTGAGTGTTTCCCTGTGCCCCACAGTCATCCCATGATCAGAGTTGCTTCGATCATTGTTTTGGACCCAGTACTGCTGTAATTCACATTCTCCCCCTTTATGGCTTTTGCCTATGAAAATTAATGATTTCTTAAGCTTCTTTCTCCCCCAAAATGTTTATTTCCAGAATATAGCTCTTTCTATCATGCAGTGATTACTGTCAGGATATATTTAGATCCTAGTGTTAAATTTTAAACCACATTTTAAGTTGGAAATTGGTACAACTATACAATTCTTGACCTTTTTGAGTAGGAAGTCCTTTTAACATCAGAGCTTCCTGAGTGTGCCCTGGTTACTGTATCTGCTGTGGGAAAGCAGCGTGTACACTGGGGATCCCCTAACTCTGGGCTGGGCCCCACCAATCCGTTGATGGTACATCAAGCCTATAGTGTGTGGAGGGGGATGTCCTCAGGAAGTTTCTGGAGTATTTGATAATACCCCTCATCTCCTCAATCCATCCATCTCCCTGTCATTTTTCAGCTCACAGCTATTATCTTGGCCAGGTGGGGTGGCTCACGCCTGTAATCCTAGTACTCTGGGAGGCCAAGGCAGGAGGACTGCCTGATTTCATAGGTGTTAAGACCTCGTCTCTAAAAATAGCCGAGCGTTGTGGTGGTGCCTGTAGTCCCAGCAACTCAGAAGGGTGAGGCAAGAGAATGGCTTGAGCCCAATAGTTTGAGGTTGCTGTGAGCTGTGATGCCATACCACTTTACCCAGGGTGATAAAGTGAGACAAAAAAAAAGCTATTATCTTAATGAAGCAAATACTTTATTTTAAAAAATTATTATTAGCCTTTAAATGATAGTTTAAGTGATAAGCCTAAACTTATCACTGAGCTGTTTATTCTTTGTGCTGACCTGGTTTATGCTTTCACCATGAGGCCAGGCCTTGTCCTCACGCCATGGTTAATGTCACCTTCACAGGGAAGTTCTCGTGCATAACCCTACCCCAAGGCCCCATCCTCGCTATTCTTTCAAGCACAGGGGCCTACTCAGAAGGGAAAAGGCCGGCACTGAAGTGGGAACCAATTGTTACTATTACTTGGGGGAGAGGGTGTGTCTAAATGTTTATTGTTTGAGGAGCTCAATTTGCTCTTAACATTTTCATGAATTGTCAGAACAGGGTGATAAAATAAAGGGAAAAGCAGCTTCCAGCATCCACTGGGCACAAGCTGACTTGTTTCTGGGGTAAAACCTTTCTCTAGGGCCCCTGCTCAACTCTCCAATCCCATCGTGCATCCATCCCCCCATGGGAGAGATTGGTTTTCCTCTCACCCTGGTTGGAGGCCCTGGCAGGTGTAGCAGCATCGTTTCCAGGGCACAAGCAGGCTGTGAAGCCTCACAAATTTTTGGAATTAATTAGTTTTATAGAAGGGGCCACAGGCTGATGAAGACAGGATGGTCCCTCAATGAGCGAGAGAGGAGCCCCTGCTCGGAAGCCATGACTCTCCCAACATAAAACAGCTGAGCACAGCAGCTATTTCTGCAGAATTTGAGAAGTACTGCTGCTATTTTGCAAATAGAACTAGAGGTGGTGTTACTGGTGGAAAGAACACAGAGCTGAGAGCCAGGAAACCTGCTAGGCTTCCCTGTCTGTACGATGAAAGGCACAGGTTAGGTGTCCCGCAGCCTCAACTCTGATATTCCGTGACTAAGAAAAATCTGCTGAGCCATCTATGTGAATTGTCACCCCGAAGTTGTGATCCTGACTCTGTGTGTATTCAGGCGATATTCATATAAGACTTTGATACTGCTCTGAATAAATGAACACAAACTTATCACATTCACATAGGACCCACTCGTTGGGGACATAAATACTCTCATCTTTCTTAAATAATGAGTTTTACATTTTTATTTATTTATTTTTATTAAATCATAGCTGTGTACATTAATGCAATCATGGGGTTTTATATACAATCCGAAATAGTTTCATCAAACTGGTGAATATAGCCTTCATGGCATTTTCTTAGTTATTGTGTTAAGACATTTATAGTCTACATTTAGTAAGTTTCACCTGTACCCTGAGTTTTACATTTTTAAATTAAACTTTGACCATGAAGACTTAGAAAATGGGCAGATGAAACTAGAGTGAGTGTCAGATTGCAAAACTGGATCATATGCACTTTCCTTCTGAAACAGTTGAAGAACTAGGAAACATTTTGAAAAAGCAGTATAAAACAGGAACTCTTTTTTTATTTTTTGGTAGGCGGAGGTTGGGGTGTTTTGCATATTTAAGGAGAGGAACGATGACTAGCTGTTTAAAATAGCAAATAGGACAGAAGAATGTATCTGTGTTTTGATTGGATTGGAAAGCTTTCTAGCACCACAAAGAAGCTTTGGGTCAACGTGAGGGACAGGCAGTGTGCTTTCAGACCGTGTGCCAGATCTGCCTTTTTCCCAGCTTTAGTTTGTCCAGGGGTGCCAGTTTCTGGTCAGTGCCACCCTAAATCCCAAAATAATTTGCTCTTGAGTACTCATCACGGAAGCCTGCAAGGTTAGAATTAAACTGAAGTAGGTCAGGAACAGGCAGAGTTTATCACCAGCTGCTCACAATTTAAAAGAGGCGTTGACTGCACCCTCAAGGGAGTAGCAGAGTGTAAACCCAGCTGGCCTCAGCTCTCGGGTTCCCCTCCCTGTACCCCTTCTCCCTCTCTTTTATCCACAAGCCCGTACTGAACACAGCCAGGCCCTGTGCCAGGGTGTGGTAAGCAAGACACATCCCTTCCTCCAGAAGCAAATGGCTTGGTGCGGACAGGTGAGGACAGGGTAGGCTGGCACCTTGGACTTGGTGAGGGCTCTCTGCAGGCAGATGATAGGGCCCAGTGAGTGGGGGAGCTGGTGGGAGGGCAGGCTTCCTGGAGGAGGTGGCCCTGACAGCCAGGGTTAGCCCTGCTAGCTTGGGAAGGGGTGCGGACGCAGGGAGTGTGTCTTCAGTTGTGGGGATTTGGTTCGTAAAGGGCACAGAAAAGGTAGTTGGAGGGGGCGCGAGTGGGGGTGTGGAGAGATGAGGATAGGGGGCAGCATGGAGAGAGACGGGGACACGGTGTGTACTCTGAGGCACAGGAGGAGCTTCTCTGTTTTGTAGATAACTCTGGTTTACAGAATGTATGTGCAAAAGATAAGAATGATTATACTCAGTGAGTTGTTGAAGCGGGACTCAGGTTTCCTCCTCTGTGGTGTTGTCATTTACCTTTTAGTCATTAGTAGTGCCGTTGGTGCCTCTCCCCACACCGAGATGTTCTTTACGGAACTTGGTCCTATTTGATAGCTGGGGAGCCAGAGGGCTCTGTATTTTTCATGCTCTTAAGATTTTCTTGGGTTGCTATTTTTGGTTTTGTTTATTATACCTGCGACTGGGAAGGGTGGGATGGAAAAGGGATGGGGGAGTCTGCACCCCAGTCAGAGCTGGTCTCTAAAGGGAACCCCTGAAACGAACAGGATGCATTGAAACTGTTTCAATTCAGAGTTAGATTCTCAGGCCCTCTCCCTGCCCCCCTAAAGCCAAGAGGCACCTGAAGGAGCTCACCCCAAGTTTGGGGAGAATTAAACCTCTCCCCTAAGAGGCTTCCTGGTGTTGTCCTGCCGCAGGTGTGAGGCCTGGACACGGGGCAGGCTGATGGGTGGGAGTTTGTCCCTCCTTCTGGGGACTGGCCCCCCACCGGGATGAGACCCAGCCACCCACTGTATGCAGCTTGATTAGAAAAGAGAAAAGCGGCTCGGTGCCTGTGGCTCAACGGGCTAAGGCGCCAGCCACGTAC